>ML677352.1:26855206-27147619 GCA_007922305.1 Dermatemys mawii
TAATTTTTGTTACCTTTCTCTGTACTTTTTTTCCAATTCTAATATATATTTTAAATGGGTCCACCAGAACTGCATACAGTATTCAAGGTGTGGGCATAATGTGGATTTATATAGAGGCATTATGATATTTTCTGTCTTGTTATCTATCCCTTTCCTAATGGTTCATGACATTCTGTTCTCTTTCTTTTGATTGCTGCGGCACATTGAGCAGATATATTCAGAGAACTATCTACAATGACGCTACCATATCTTTTTTGAGTGATAACAGCTAATTTAGACCCCATTATTTTGTATGTATACTTAGAATTATGTTTCCCAATGTGCATTATTTTGCACTTATCAATATTGAATTTCATTTGCCTTTTTGTCACCCTGTCTAATTAGATCCCTTCGTAACTCTTTGCAGTCAGCTTTGGACTATCTTGAGTGAATTAGTGCAAAAATCTGCAGATGATACAATCTGCCCCCTTTTCCCAAATCATTTATGAATATGCTGAACAGCATAAGTCCCAATAAAGATCCTTGGGGGGACCCTCCTCATCCCTGTTTGCCTCTTTCCATTGTGAAAATTGACCATTTATTCCTAAACTTTGTTTCCTATCTTTTAACCAGTTACCAGTCCATGAGAGAACCCTCCCTCTTATCCCATGACTGCCCACTTTGCTTAAAAGCCTTTGGTGAGGGACCTTGTCAAAGGGTGTCTGATAGTGCAGGTACACTATGTCTACATGATCACTCTTGTCCACATGTTTGTTGACCTCCCTCAAAGATTTCTAATGGATTGGCGAGGCTTGATTTCCCTTTACAAAAGCTGTGATGACTCTTCCCAACTTATCGTGTTTGTTTATGTGTCCTATAGTTCTGTTCTTTACTATAGTTTCAACCAATTTGCCTGGTACAGGAGTTAGGTTTACTGATCTGTTACTGCCAGGATTGCCTCTGGAGTCTTCCCCCGGCCCCCCCCCCCCCCCGCAAAAAAAATCAGCATTACATTAGCTGACCACCAGTCACCTGGTACAGAGGCTGAAAAGCAGCAGGTTACATCCCATAGTATGTGTGAATCATACATTGTACAATAGAAATATTCTAATAATTGCAGTGATTGATTAACCATAGGATTTTGAACTTCACGTGTATAAATGAACGGGTAAATGAATAAAATATACAGATTGCAGTTGCACAATTCAGAAGAGTGACATGTGAACGATGAAAGCAGGCTACCAGTAGATTAATGCTTTTCATTAAGGGACTGCCTGCATATTCATTAGAGCTGGTCAATTACTTTAAAAAATATGCATCAGATAATTTATTTGATGAATTTTGCCATTATTTGTCAAATTATTTATTCAGCAAAAATGGTCAAATGAACTGAATGGTGTATTCATCAAATAGTATTCAGCAGCTCTCATACTAGTTCTGTGCATTTGAGGCTGATTCAGGACTAGTAATATTGCTGTAATCAGTGCAAAAGGGGGCCTAGACAAAGCTATTACTGCACTGTTTCCCACATACTAGCAACTTTCCCACACTTAATGCTTTAATCTGGATTGTTCTGATTGATCACATCTTTCATGTTGAAAATAGGCTCATCAGAAAAAATATTTCTCAGCCCTCAGATACCAGGCAGATTTACCACTCCGCCACTCCAGTTTTACAGTGTAACTCCTCTGAAATCAGTGCAGTTCCACCAGTTTAAAAAACAACAACAACTGGACTAATGGAATGGTGAATCAGGCCTATTGTCTCTTCAGATTTTGACACTGTTATTTCTATTCTAACTGTGAAGTCCATGGCCAGTATTCTTGATTTGTTATTTTAAAGGTTCCTTGACCTCCAGCATCTGCCATAACAAACTTTGCCAGCAGATCACACTTTTCAGCTAGCGTTTAGGCTCCTTAGAGTTTAAGCTTTCCTGGAGGTTAATACATTGTGGTAGATACTATTTACATTTCTTACACAGATGTGTATTGTTTGGTCTCTAGTGTTTAGAGTGCATCTTCCAGAAACCATAAGCCATTTTAACCGCTTGTTTTATATCCACTCTCATTATTAATTCTGCCTTTTAGTGGAAATTAATTTCTTTCAAGGATTTTCTATGGCTTTATTATTCTCCTCAAAAGTAAGTGTTAATAGTCACCTTTTCACCTTTCAGAAAAATGTTCCACTACTCCATTTCTTTGAATGAAGTGGAAAAAATTGTAACCACAATGATAGTTGATTTAAAGATCAAGGCTGCAATCCTGATTGAAATACAGTAGTTCACACAGTGGTGTTAGTCAGCAATCCATAAACCCTGCTGTGGTAAATAATCACAAAACCTGAGGACACCTACCTTGTGCCATGGACACCAGTCAGATGCAGCCTCCAAACTATAGCGCCCTAATCTTACTAGTGTTGGAAGGGTAACTGTTTTCTTGTGGAGGCCCTGGTACTTGTGCATGAGAGGAAGACCCAACCCTGCACCAATGTCTTCCCCAAATCATCCTTAATACACCTGTTCCCAAGCACCTTCAAAGAATTTGGAGAAAAAGGCCATGCCATTAATTTCCACCATAAGGGAATGCGCTCTTATTAAATTTTTTCATTGAGAACATCAAACTCTGGTAGCTGGATGGTCCAGGGGTAGGGGGTAGTGGTGCCACAAGTAATGTTTACCAACCCCAAATACGGTGACCAGCTTCACCCTAGATGGAGCATGTGAGGGAGGATCAATCCAAATGAGCTCTCCCATGGAAGTAATTGCTACACAAAGCCCAATCTTCAATTTCGCTTAGAGTTAAAAGGTTCTTTCTCAGGCAGCCCCATAGTCTGGTGGGTACAGAGCGCTTTCAGGTTGTTAACAGTGGTATAAGAAAGGCCCCAACTCCCACTGGCAGACCCTTTTTAGGGTCTGCCAGCATGTGGAGGGCCCACTGCCACCTTCTCCAGGCATGGCTCACTCATGGTAACTGGAGGAACATTCCACTCACCAAAGTAAAATTGCCTCCATCATGGAAAAACAACCAAGGAAAGAAAGGAGAGGCATGCAGGCCGGGTACAAGCTATCCTTGCAGACTATGTAATGCCATCCCACTAGGGTTGTCTGGTTTTCCATGGGAACACCCGGTTGAAAAGGGACCCTGGCAGCTCCAGTCCGCACCGCTAAACGGGCTGTTAAAAGTCTGGGTGGTGGTGCTGCAATTGTAAGACAGGCTAGTCCCTATGTGTCCTGGCATCGCACTGCCCTGCTGCTCCACTGACCGGGAGCCACCTGAAGTAAGACCATGCCCCATCCCTGAGCCCCATCCCTGAGCCCCCCTAAACTTGGAGCCCCCTCCTGAACCCCAAACTCTTCATCCCCAGTCCAGAGAGCATACCCACTCCTGCACCCCAACCCACATTCCAAATCCCTCAGCTCCATCCCCCAGTCTGGAGCCCCCTTCCTGCGCCTCTAACCCCAGTTAGAACCGTCACCCCTTCCCGCACCCCAAGCCCCCTGCCCCAGTCCGGTGAAAGTGAGTGAGCGTGGTGGAGAACGAGCCACATTGGGAGGGAGAATGTAGTGAGTGGGGGTAAGGCCTCAGGGAAGAGGTGGGGCTTGGGAAGGGGTGGGGCTAGGTGTTCAGTTTTGTGCAATAGAAAGTTAGCAACTCTACATCCCTCAGCCAACCCAACCACCCATCTTTTCACTCAGCGCCCTGTTTCTTTTCTAGCTGTGGAAACCATAGTCACATGTATTTCTACCTTCATGCTGCTTTTCACAAAAGCTACTGACATTTGGATGACTTCTCTTCTTACTTTTCTATCCCTTAAAATGTTCTTGGTGCTACTTTACTTTGTCTCTCTTTAAAGTACTCATTAAAAGGAATGCGTGGGTTTGCTTTAGACTATCTACGAAGAAGAGTGATGTCCTCTCTACTTTTCCTAATGATGAGCTATGATTATCTCTGTGACACCAATATCAATGGGCGAATACTACAGAAAAATATTCATGAGCATAAGTATTAATTCAAATGGGAATTTGCTTTCACTTTACTACTTCGATTCATCTTTCACAAACATTCACAGGAGGGAATTTTTATTCACAAAAATGACTGCAGAAAAAATGTTACCAGTACTCCCATGACCACAGATTCATAGGAGTGTTCTCATTGGCAGTGTCACATGGCCATCCCCTGAAAGCTCTTTGGATTTGAATCATCCAACCTGGGACCAGAAACAATACTATGTGATTTAGGTAACTGGTCACACAGCTGAAATAGTGACTATTCAGGGGACACGGGATAACAAATAGTTGGTGAGCAATCCGTATGTCAAAATGTTTGATAAATAACACATCAAATAATGAACAAATCCAGTTTTTATAAAAGCCAGATTCCCTATGCGTCACAGCAGCACTCTGTGCACCTGTGAGATGGAGGGGACTGTGCGCTATATATTTACACATATACCCTGTATTTGTAGTCTGCCAATTGACTCGAGTATCCCTAGGTGTCATGCTGCTGGTCACCCTACCCCACAACTGGCACTCTCCCTCCAAGCTGCCTGCACATCCCCAAATGCCCACCATGTCTGGAGGCCTGGAACAAGGCTGAGCCCTCTATAGCCACCTCTACACCAGTTAAAGATGCCCTTGTGCAAGGGAAATCTTCAGGCACTGCCTTAAAGCAACTTTAAATCAATGGGTAAATACTGTGGAACATCAATGGGTGAATACTTTGCACTGATGAAGGTGTGTGGGGACTTAAGAGAAGCCTAAGGCCTGGTCTTCAGTGCCGGGGGAGGGTCGATCTAAGATATGCAAGTTCAGCTACGTGAATCACCCTTGGCTGCAGGATCGAGATTAAAGAAAGCTATTTCAGAATTAACTAGTAAATCACGGATAGAGCCGCAAAGAAATTTAGGAGCCTAGCTGTCTCATTAGGCACCTATATCCAAAATTTAGATCCTCAAAACTCCACACAGCTGTCAACAAACCCTTTGGGCACCTAAATTCCAAATCTCTGTAAATTTCTGCCAGTGGCATGTGCAAAGCTACCTACATCCTGGTGCACCCCACGCAGCTCAGTATCTAAGCCCCAGTGGAATTCTCAAATTAGGTGTTCCCTGCCTATGTCACCTATGGGACCCCATCCAATAGGTGCTTTCAGAGTCTGCTGGAATGTACCTTACCCAAAACAGAAGGGGAGAAGGTGGTGGTAGGCCAGTGATCAGGGTACCTGCATGGGAGACGCAGGTTCAAAGTCCCATGCTGCCTGACTCAGAGCAGGATCTTCGGCACCACCACCATGACAATATCCTCATTTCCCTTGTGGAAGGACTGACCTTGCATCAGCACTTAATTCCAGGAAGGGGTTCATGGCTGTGAATCCTATGTGAAAAGATGTGCCTCACTCCCTTTGAAGGGCAAGTGTTAAGCCACACTCTCCTCCTCAGCATTTCCTATTAATTAGCTTAGGTGGTTCCCTGCTCAGCTCCCTGGCTTTTGTGGATCCCATTCTTATCTGTCTAACTCTTCCTATGCATCATATAGGCCTGGATGCCTAACTCAGTGCTGCAGATTCCACTAGGCAGCATTAGGCAGGGCAATACCGAAAGTCCTTTTTGTGGATCTAGCCCCATGCAATCCACTGACAAACTGCATTGAATCTAGAGTGATTCAGAGAACAGAAGCTATGCATTCCCCTGAGAAATGCAGAAAACCACTCATTTATTTATTGAGGCCTCCCTAAAAGTGTTCTCAGAAATGTTGACAACTATTCACTTATCAAATTGCTAAATCCACAGCTTGAGGTGTTTAAAAAAGATTATGAAATATTCATAGTAACACAACTTTATGAGACAATGTCATAATTATTGAGACAGGGTCTGAAATGAACTCAACCAGCACATATTCATACTTTGTTTAAGTAACTTCACTTATTTAAATTAGAGTCACAAAATCTAGCATGTACCACTGCAGACCTTTCCTTTATTCTAAACAAATTCTGAAGTTTTTTCCTACATTTTCCACTGCTGCGTAAGGTTACTATTGTATAAGTAAAGCATTTAAGAAGTTGTATTCATCTGGGAGATGATGATGAGAGAAATCAGACAGGAAACAGAACCCAGACTGTTTGACTGCCAGCTTGTGTGCAATTTTATGCAATTAATATGGCATACATTTTCAATTTGAAGCTTGAACTGTTATATTGTTAACAGCTTAACTCTATTCTACCCTTTCAGAAACAATGTCCCACCAACTGTTGTCGTTTTACCCATCCATTAGTCAGGTAGCCAGACAGATCTCTCTCTTTCTCTCTTCATGGCAGAATTCAGACCATCACAGACTCGTTAATTCCACCATTGATAATAAGGGTCATTGAAGGGAATGATAGAGATACAACTGTGCTGAACATCAGACATTGTTTGAAGGAGCCAAATTCAATCTGATGTATGTAAAAAATTCAAGTATATGCCTAAGAGAGCAGCAGGAGAAATTTTCTCATTCTTTTTTGTGAGATCTGACATCAGCATATAGATGGTTTCATCAATTATTGAGACAGAGACCAAGAAAGGAAAAAAGAATGATTTGGAGGCTTCATTTTTGAAGTTTGAATGTGGAGTGCTCAGACTGAATCAGAACTAGTACGTCTGAATCTTTAGAATTAGCTCCTTCTTTATTGTACTAGCTCTGCTTTGTAATGATGGAGAACCTTAGAGTCTGGAACTAAAAGGACTTTAATATCTTGTGAAAAGCTAAACTGTGTCTTCAGTGTTCTTAGACCAGAATAGCATTTATGAAAGTACACATTCCGTTCTCTTCGGTAAATACATTTGTACTTGAAATAGCCTAAAAAAGCTTAGCTTCAAATTACCATTACTGCTCTGGTTGTTTATAAAGGGTTAAGTGTAGATAGTCCTGGGCAGTTTCATTTTAACAGTTATTTTGATGCTCTTCCTTATAACAAAACATCTGGCAGAAACCCACTATATATATTTGTGCAATCCATTGTTCTTGTGCCACACGTTCTGTACATTACAAAAAATAAATACTCTCTTGGTTGCAAAATCTGAAAGCTGTAATACAAACTGATGGAGCAAAATGATGGCAAATCTCCTTGCACAGTAAGCTCTCAGTTCTGTCACCCTTACTCACATTGAGTAGTACCCTTTCTCCTCAAGTGGTCAGACTTTTTTAGTAAGGGCTACTTATGGAGAAGCTGCTACTCAACATGTATGGGTAGCAGAATCAGGCAGTTATTTTGCATGCTTTAATACATTTTATCCATTGTAGCATTCAGCACTCAACAAAAATAATTAGCATTTGGTGCTAAATACAGGTGTTTCATGTAATGCGAAGCAGAAACATAATATTTACTCCATGATATAACATTGTTATTCTTCCATTATAAAATACTCCATTTTTAACATTTTAACAGTGAAATTAAAGATCATTTTTCAACTTAGCAGTTGCTAAGCAATATGCTATTAGCAGGACTCCAACAGCTTGGAGCTTTTAGCATTTTAAAACCTATGCGATCATCTTTATATGATTACACAATTTACAAAATACAGTTAGAGATCAACAAAGTAGTTTGTAATTTGCTTAGACAATAACATAATGCTATTTTTCAATACTTTTCTGAGTCCTTGCAGTGGCAAGTTTGCTGACCCAGGAGCATCACACACCACTGTTGTTGGACTGTCTCCCTATATCACCAGTTCCCAGAAAACTTCAGTGCCCAATTCCATGCTGTCAATGGAAGGGCAGGAGAGCAGAAAAAGGGACATGAGGACATGCAGGCTTTTGAGAGAGCCATCCTAACTCAGGGCAGGGGTAGACAAGCAAGTAGAGTGGAACTACTTGAAATAGGTTTCTCCATGGATCATGGAATAACTGTGGTTGGAAGGGCATGCCTTTGCTGATTCCATTGGCAAACCAACCCCATCTCATGACAAGCTGATTAGTTGAGACCTCTGTGGGTTTCTTGGAACTTGCATATTTTGTAATCCTATGATTTTTTCTCCAGGAGGGCATCATGTCATACAGGTATGAGGTCCATCTTTAAACTGTAGAGTGAGTTATGCATCTGATGGGGCTCCAAGTAGTGTCCATTCTTACTTGTAAATCTTTTGATACTCCATTATTCCTCCAGAAAACACTTGGGTAAAATCCTGGCACCACTAAAGCCAATGGGAGTTTTGCCATGGACTTCACTAGGGCAAGATTTTATCTCAGATTTCTGAATCTTCCTGTCCTGCATTTGGAGGATCCTACAAAGAAGGGTGTATTTGGGTAAATCAAAATATAGCACTTCTGTGACAACAGAATGCATTCAAAGCTAGCTGTCTAATGCCTGGAAGGTGCCAACAAAAGATGAAATAACTTATGCTCCTTGAGTTTCCTTAGTTGTGTACCCAATATGGAGCTGTCTAATATCTTTCAGATCCATCATGGATCCTAACATAAAAGCCAGCATTCCAGGATGTCATTTGGATTTGTGATTCTCGCTGGAGGAATCTAGGATTATATTGGTTCATATACGTGGTTGTCTCCCTCTATAACATACATTATAGCTAATTTTCCTTTTTCAATGGCTTTTCATTTGCACGTGCCTTCACTTTTTCTGTTGTTCACATACAAAGCTGTAGAATCACAAATACAGAATATCAATGCACAGAAGGTAAGGTAGGTCTGGCTAAATATGCTTTCGTAAATGCATGTAGAAACAGGTAATGTGCTGTAAATGATATGGCGGGATGGTTCCTCTATCTTCTTTGGCCAACCACTTATGTCACTGAACTTCATAGGACACTTCTGAAAAGTCAGAGTAATTTCAAAAACTACTTGCAAAGCACCCAACCCTCCAAGTTCCTGAACACCTTCAGTTCCCATTGAGATCATTGGGAGTAGGGGCTGCTCAGTGCCTTGCAAGCTTGGGCTTTACGTCAGAAGCTTTTAATTTGGGTGCCGGATGTTAAGGGAAGAAAGTGGAATAATAAGAATTCAGTTTGTCACTTGCCCAGCAGCACCTGGTTTTTATGAGTGTACATTGCAGTTTCCCCTGGTTTTTGCAGGAGAATGCAATTTCCAGACCTGATTTATCTCTAGGGGACATTACAATTCCCCTTTCCCTCATTAGATCATATAGTGTTAGAACAGCAGACCAAAAACAAATACATACTTCACAGAACCCCGTCAGGACACACAACAATTTTTCAAGCCGTTCAGCCTTTGTAAAACAAAACTTTATAACAAGACATACTGTAAATTCCTTTCTTACTTGAGAAAAGTGTGGCTCCTTGGGGGCAATTGCAAATGTTTTGTTATCATCTATTCTTGGGTCGTCTAACAGGCAAAGCTGCAGCCCAAGACGTTTCTTGCTAGGGTTTGAAAAATTTGCATAAAAGTCACTGTTTTGAGCACTCTCACTTTATTATACACACTGCAAATGTATTTGGCTCATTATTTTTTATGTACAGAGTGCTTGGAAGTGTTAGAACATGGGATAAAAACCTACTTAGGATTTTAATAACTCTAGCAAAAAACCTTATATTTCAGAAGTAAAGCTCGCTGTCAATACCTTGTAACACCATGAAGCTACTTGAGACAATAACTGTGTTCTGACGGCAGACTCCAATGAAGCCAATGTTAACCTCATCCACCCTCTTAATACACACAGATTATCCCCGTTAGAATTAATTGATGAATCAAATGATTAGAATTAATGGTTATTAAATTAATGCAGAGGGCCAAACCCTAGTACCTTGCACAATAGACAGAGTAAATGGTCTGTGTAGGGGAATCCCATTGGGAGCCAGGGAAGTGGAATCTTCCCTCCTTCCCTTTCCCAGTTACTCCCTGTGGGCTGCCCCAGTCTCACCTTTTAGGACATTTTTGTCTATGGGCAAGGAATAATAGGATTTGGCCCATAGACCCTGCTACAAAGCCCATTGAAGTCAATGGAAAAGGCTCTCATTTGGCATTGGTGAGTTTTGGAACAGGCCCATGGAATGGAAACTAGACCACATGCTTTGGATCATGACTCAAAGATTTCCAATCTTATGCCACTTTATAGAGAAATTACCATGAGTATTCTCTCTGCGTATGGTATTTGGATCACATTTTACCTTACTTTTTAGACAGAATTTTAAGAAAAATATTAGATTGGCTATGCAAACTACACTGTATATACCAAGTTACTTGATCTATTATTCACCAGCAAATATATGATAAAAAGTAACCCTGCATATAATTATCACAACTACTGACTTACTTATAATTAACTTTGAAAAATTGCTGGTTTAGGAGATATTATAGATTATAATTTTAAATGTAAGTAGCTTCAGAAAATCTCTCATGATCTATGCAAGTGCAAGGTATTCAATGAAGAATTAATTCCCTAAACTACTAATCAGCTCTCTCTCTTGCCTTATCAAATTGTAAACACATTATTACTGTATTAAAGCAGGCTAATTAAAGCAGAACCTGCATTTAACAACATACCTAATACCCCCCCACACATAAACAACAATGATCATACACAGCAAATATTAGAAAATTAAACTGATACTTTAATAGCGATGCTGCACTTTTATAAGGTTTTTTTATTTTTATTTTTTTAAGGAAGAAAAGGGGGAAAATAATACACAATCATTTTGGAGAAATAAGTGAGGGAGGTATTAATTCTATTCAGTCTACAGCTGTAATCCCACAAGTATCTACAAATAGAATCTGGAAGACATCCAGCTGAAACTTGCTTAATGTATTAACATTTTTAATAGATGCTGATGTTAAATGCTGCAAACCAAAATAAGAAATTTAAAAAAGGAAGACCATAAACCGATACATCTTGTAAGAAGACTGTAGTAGAAACTTAAACATGAAAGTTCAGTGAAGCCTAGCCAAGCAAGCAAATTTGAGCATCATTTGCAAAACCTCTTTTTTAGGTTTTTTTGTTTGTTTGTTTCAACCACAAATTAAGCAACATAATCATAAAACAGGTCCAAAAATCACTAAAAAAAATTCCCCGGTAAAACAAATATAAATATAACACATAATAGGCAGCAAAGAACCCTTCAACCAAAGTTATTTTTTAAATTCTTTGTGCAAACCTCCATGTTTTTTACTCCACTTGAAAGTTATGCATCCTGAAGACCTCAGATTATATGAAGCTATAAATATTTTTTGGCAACAAAAAACATACATTTTTATCAATATAGAGTATAATGATAAATCTGTAGGAGTTTATTTATATGTGTGTGTATACACACATACACACACACACACACACACACACACATATATATATATAATATACACATATTTACACACACACCCACAGAGGAAAAAAAATTTGAGCAGGAAATCTAAGAGTTTTCCCAATGAAATCAATAAAAACATTTGCAGGCTACTGTCAGTGATACTGTTTAGGTGAGATAGAGTTACAGACCTGTTAGATCATTGTTTATTACAGGGTTCATAATTTTGTTTTTTAATATAAGTGGATCAGAGAGTGGGTTTTTTGCCCCCAACAACAGATTCTTTAGAGTCCAGGTACACAGAAATCTTTATCTGACTTGTTTTATTTAAACACACATCTGATATCGCACATTAGTCTGAACTAAAAACAAAATCATTTTTTTCCCTCAGGTTAATTTGTTGGCTTTTGGGGTGATTATTTACAAAGTATTTCAACACATTGCAATGTTAAAGCCCGAAGTTAGCTGTTATGAAAATATAAGGTAAGTTTCCCTTTTAACACAAATTCTACTGACCATAACTTTAGATACAATCAGAGATTGAAGTGATCATTCCAAAAATAATGAATTTGCCTACTCAATGATTTGTTTAATGGCTTGTTGAAAGAAAAATAATTCTCTGTTATCACATTAAATTTATTTTGGGCTAGATTCTGCCATCTTTTGCTCACATTGAACAATGCTTACTCCTCAAATAGTCCTACTGACATGAATTATGTCTGAATCAGAACTGAAAGATTTCTCCCTGAGTAAAGAGACATATAATAAATATATGAAGAAACCAAGTTCTCACTGAGTCACTATCTGTGAAGAAATTGTACAATGAGGTTCAGTGTTTTTTCTTTTCTTTTTCCTTCCCCAGGATTTTTTACTTTGCATGCTGCTATGATTTTTCCATCAACTCGCTCTCTTTAAAACTGATTTATAGGGACCTTGAAAACCGTTTGTGCAGGAAAACTGAAGTGTACTACAGGGAACATTGAAAACAACTTACTGTTTGTGTTGCTTAGAAACACTCCTGCAGTTTCAATGCATTGCCCAAGATTTATAGTTAGGATTTAGAAATTGTTTGATTGATTACTTCCTCTTATCCCTCATCCTTCATAGCTTCATGTAGTGAGTTGATTTTAATGAAGTGAAAAATTATTCATTTTTAGGGGAACAATGCTAAAAATGTCTTCTGCTCTAAGGAAGTCCTGCAATGACTGGGCTAAGAGTGAATAAGGAAGTAATGAGTGGTTTCATTTCCAAGACAACATACTGTAATTTGCTGGAGCGAGGGAGCTATACAATATGTTAGCAAAAATAAATCACAACCAATCAATGTATAGAATATTAAGGCTGCAATATTCTGACCTAGAATTATGTGAAGTTATTTATGTTGTAAAAGCAAAATCTTTTTTTTTTTTAAAGAGAGTGCATTGTTTTACTGCTGGCCCCATTTTCTAATGAGGGAGCCATAAGATCCTTTCGATTCCATGCATATGTGTTGACCTAAGAGCATACTGTACATTTTTCCTGGTTTTGGGGGGAGAATACTTCATAACAGACATATGTTTTACTTTGGGGAATTACACTCACAGTAGATTTAAAATCAAATCATACAGCACTAGAGTACACCAGAGGAAACTTGTATGAAGATTAAGAAAGTCAGTGTTTTAAATCCATCCAGTTTTACTCTTTTACTATTCTACAATGACTATGATCATATTCTTGCAATAGTACTGCAGCACAACCTAAAGTTCACACCATGTAACTGCAAACAGCTAAATGTTCTCAGACCTTTGTGAAGCATTCATTTTTCAAAGGAGAGATTAGAGGAAGAAAACGACATAGGTCCCCACATTGATTGCAATGTTTTTCTTTTGCCTAGGTCTTGTGCTCGGGGTGCTCTTGCTCTCCTGTTCCTTCTTGGGGCTACCTGGATCTTTGGGGTGCTCCATGTGGTCCAGGGATCAGTGGTCACTGCATATCTTTTTACTATTTTCAATGCTTTTCAGGGAATGTTCATCTTCGTATTTCTTTGTGTTTTATCTAGAAAAGTAAGTACCATCTTTTCTGTGGAAAATGTTTCATGTGAATATTCATATATAGCTATATAATCAGGAACCTAATCCTGCAAACGTTTACACACATGAGGAAATTGATTCATCTGAATTAGCTCTTTGAGGTCAATAAGGGGCATTCACATATGCGAAGTTACTCATTGTGTATAAGTGTTTACAGGATCATGCCCTCTGGCATAAGTAGTGTAAACCTGACCGCACTAAAGACCATAGGACTTTTGCCATTGACTTCAGCGAGGCCAGAATTTCTCCTCAAATTCTTATCTTCTCAGATATTTTCCCCAGGTTTAGGGTTTTAAAAACAATGCATTTCAATGTCAAAAATGATTACAGTGCAACTACTCTATGAAATAATTTAAAAAGTTGAATAAATCTGCTCTTGATTCTTTCATTGGGATCTGAGCTGTGGCTTACTGTTCACCTTCCAGTACTGTATTCTAAGATTATGTAGTCTTTGGTTTTCTTTCCTAATGCCAAAATAAGTACCTCAATATTGAACACCTTTAAAACCAAGTAAAATGGAACACTGGCTTTATTAATCTGTTAATAAATTTGTCATGTTTTAATCCCATCTTTTCATTTCAGATCCAGGAAGAATATTATAGGTTGTTCAAAAATGTTCCTTGCTGTTTCAGCTGCTTAAGGTAAATGGAAGAAAAATATGTATGAGCAGTACAATGGAAGAAGGGAGGAAACTAGACATTATTATTGTTATTTCAGAAAATGTAGCATTGTGAAAATATGAAATGACCTAGTGAACAGTTATCTCTCTTAACTCAATAACTGTCGCTCCAGTATAGGCATTGTATTTAAATGTGCACTCGTGCACAGTATTTATACTATACAGTGTACAATCAGTATACATACACAAAAGAAGCTGGATTATTGTTAAAAAAATATCATAAACAAGAAGAGAAAAGGAGTAGAATTCCTAAAGATGCTAGAGACATTTCATGCTTTAGGGTTTATTTCTAATATTAGAAATATCTGCAGTGTACGAGAGAGAAAGAGGGAGAGAAAAAAAACAGTGGGCACAGCAGATTTTATTAATCACTTTGCTAGTGGAAACATACCTGTTGCCTTTTTTGTGCTAATTAGATTCTTCACATAAAGTTGTGTATTACCATCTACAGGGAATGGGTTCCATTAAAGTGTTCATAGATACAGGTCTGCTTCAGCCCAGGCTTTTGTTCAATTTAAAGTAGATTTCTAAAATCTTTTGTGGTTTCATATAATTCTCTTCTCCCTCCCAAATATATAGCTGTATATTAATCTTTTCTTTAACTTGTAAGAAATTCTCTGAGGTCTGGTCTAATAAAATAACTTGGACTAGACATTTTATAAGTCCAATTTCTTCTGTGAATATCTTCACAAGAATTTGGTGCTGATTTTATTTAACTCTTGAAAGATTAATATCTACTATGTCCAGCATTGTGACTTGAGAAGGTTTTGGAAAAGAAATGTTTTTTATGAGTTTGTCATCTGGTACACATTTTGAGGATCCTGACCTTATTTGCCAAATTAAAATGCAGGAGGATAAGCTACATGGGCAAATCAATGCAAGTGTAAATGCAAGGGTATGTGTCTTAGTTTCAGTGTAAAATATATTGTAAATAATACAGATTCCTTTGCTTCCTTTATTACACGCAATAGTCTTCCATCCAGCCCCAGATATTACAAGCACTTACACATGTGTTTAACTTTAAGCATGTGATAATTCTGTGATGTCAATGGGCCTACTCATGTAAGTTTTGCAGTGTAAACATATTGCTTCGGCATTTCCAATGTTGTCCTCTTATAGGGTCTATCATCATGTCACTAAGTGCCTGATCCTGTGAGGTGCAAAGACCCTTCAGTTGTCACTGCCTTCTCAAGAAGTGCCCCGCACCTGAAAGAATCAGGCCCTGTACCATTACTGGTAGAGGGGTGTGTAAATATGTAGCTGTTTTATCAAATTCTACTACTGTCTTTGTTCTGTTGAAATAAAAAACACCTCTCAATAATTTTATTTATAACCAAGAAGGCTTTATAGCAATGGTCAAATTTGTTTGGTTTTTATCTATTTTCCTTACATACAAGTCTTTACTTACAGTACATTTCTCATTAAACATATTGTACGTTTCTGTCAAAATTTTCTTTGGAAAATTCAAGTGGCAATCTTCTTTTCATTTTTTTTTTCAGAGAGAAGTAATTACTGTAGGCCACCTGTATGTAAAATATGTTAATAAACTGAACAGTTTTGTTTGATTCTTTTAACATGTTTTCTTTAGTTTGCTTAAATAAAGAAAGAAACAAGTTTTATAGTTAATGTATTACTTGGCCTGAATGTTTTGCTGCATCTGTTTTGCTAGCTGTATATTCTCCTTAAGCTGTAGGGATATACAGATGCATATCACTTACATATGTGTTTTCACAGGAATACCTATTAACGCATCATCTATTGTCTCATATAGAAATGTGTAACCTGTGCTAAGGTTGTCTGGACAAGGAAACACCTCTACTAACTGCATAATGACTTCAATATGTTCAGGGAGATTGAAAAAGTACCTTTGAAAGAAAATATCCCACAAAATTTTTACATTACAATGGAATTTATAATTAAAGAACATATTTTAGAGCAAAACTTTGCTGTCCAGTACATGGGTCAGATCTTTACTCTGATACTTTCTTCCCAGGCACTGATGAGAGATCCATGCATGTAAGAGATGATCTATCATCTGGCTCCTAGAGTTCTTAACTCTTTAGATCTTAATATATTTATCCTCACTAAATATTGAGGATAAATATAATTGTACTGGGCACATCAATCACCTTATCAACACATGCCCCTTCCCACACAGGTTTCTCGTTTCTGATACTATTTCCAGAATGAGCCTTTCCCTTACCTTTAGCCATCTACCACTGTGAACATTTGAAATTGGCCCTCAGCCACACACTGAGGAGCCAGTTTCTCACTTCCTGACCAGCTTTGGTAGCCAATCTGTTCTTCGGCTGCTCTGTGATCTATACCAGCCTCTGCGGCAAGTATATCCTGTTGTTTCTTGAGCTGAAGTGGGAGAAAGGACTCAGCAACAGGTGGAAGATGGTTGTCATTGACTGAGCCAGCAGGGTAGGGAAGAGAAGAGATGGTTCCTGACATGGTGAAACTGTGAGCAGACAGGAGTCCTGAACCAGATTCAGTTCCCATGGGATACTGGCTCAGCACTTTCTAGTTGCTCTCCAAATCTCTTGGAAATTAGCTATTCCCTAGGTTAAGCTACCTGAGTACTGACCATTTTCCTACGGTTTAATTTGTTTAATTATGTTTAGATTCATGTGTTTCACTTGAGTAGTTCCTGCATACAGTGTAATTAGTGTTGAGTATTCAGGTAACCAATGAGTTTGTCACTGAGAGACTGACTTTATTTTTATTGAGCTATCTGGAAGATTTTTCCGCACTGGATAAAGATCTTGTATTTCTCATGGGGATCCCAATTCTGCAACCTTAAAGACACACATAAGTTTTTGTAGAATTGGACCTTTAGCAGATGAAGAATACTGTATACTATAATAGGTATAAAACCACACAGTCAAACTATGTTGCTTTATTCTTTGATGTGTATTAAATGGAAAAATAAAATCATGATTAAAAAAAACCCACATTTTTTATCAATAATGAAATAATAATGAAACTAGCAAAGGTCCTGTGATATGACAGGGTGTAATCAATAAATCTTATACCACATAAATATTTCTGTATGTCAAATCGTATTTCAGAGTCTGTGTGTGTTTTTGCCTCTACCTTTCTGCCTCTTCAGATGCAATTTAAGAAATGTTATTCAGAGTAATTACAATAAAATTCATTTCTGTGTGCTTCCATCACAACCAAATCATAAAATGTAACCAACAGAAATATCCAAATGGAAGACAGCACCTACACATTATCTATGGCTTTGCTATGAAAACTCATACTCCGGCGAGTTGTATAACATGAACAAACTGTGGCGCCAATAAGAAATCTGCATGACCTATTTGTCAGGCCAGCTGATCACCAGTTGACTGATTTAAGTTCTTTTGAAATATACAGAGTAAGAGCTTTTGAAAGTGTGTGTGGCACCTCCACTTGGGCTCAGTAGGGAGGAAATCAGTGAACGAGACAGATAAAAATAAAATGTTAAGATTCAGCTCTGAAATTGTGCTGACTGGAAGAGAGGGCGTGTTTCTACTAAACCAATAAAAGCTTATGCTCACTGTTCCCTTTGGAGATGTGCTACAGAACATGATAAATAAGATCTAGATTCAGAAAGACCTGTTCATTCTGTAAATAATTACTTCCCCTCCATTCCTCTCTGAATTGAAAGTTAATTTCAAAGAAGCTGCAGCATTTAGGAGATAATTATCCTCACAGCCAGCCCAGCTTTGGAAGTTTCAGGCTGCAAGAGAAGCGCTGCAGAATAGACCACCTGTAATCTTTGCCTGCTGGGAAGAACCAAGCATGTGCCGCCATCACCACCGTAAATATTGTTCAAATTACACTTAAAACTTTCCCAATTTTTTTTCAACTTTAATTTTTTTCATGAAAGGCAGTGTCCCAGTGTGGCCATTTATTCCACTATTTAGTCCCGCTTGGCAATCATGAGTAGTTACAGCACAACATTAATGTATAGTGATTATTACTACTACTTATAGGACTTAATGTTACTTAGGTGGGCAAAGTAAGTATTTACACATGCCATACGCAGCGCTCCCATGTCTCAGTTCTGAGTGATTGTGTACTATTTTTCTACATAGATATTCCCTATATGGATCTTGCAGCTACAAACTACTCTTCATAAGTATGAGGGTCTGGAAGTTTTCTCTTCTTACATAAGCCATTTTCTCATTTGTACATAGGATAAATTGTTAACTGCATAGGGAGTTAAATTCAGTCTTTTCTGGTGTGGCTGCGAGGAACGCAGGATGGGTAACCTAGTGGTCTATTAAAGAAAAGGTGAGAGGCTTGGATAGCCCAACAGTGGTCCTCTGCCTCAAGGTGGTGTGGCCAGGTCAAATTATGTGGGTAGCACATAGTGCTCTTTTTGGACCAGCTGTTAGGAGCACTGCTGCATATGGTGGCAGCTGGCAGAATGAGTCCTGCCCCTATATAAGCAGAATGCTTCAGAAACCTCTTCCGAAGTGCCACAGCTTCAATACCACTCTAGCATCAAATACAATTTATTATTGTACTGTGGCAGCCCACAAAGACTCCACTCGGGATCAGTGTCCCTCTCCTTCTAGGTACTGTGCAAAAATACAGGAAGACTCGTCCCTTCCTAGGAAATCTTGCAAGAGAGATCTAAAAGCCCAAATGTAGCCCATTAAAAATACTGAAATTTTCTTCCATCCAGGGAAAGTGAGGGGCGGGGGGTAGGCAGCGTCTCATCACTGGTTGAGCTCCTCCTTTTCAGCTTGTATTCAGACACACATAACTTCTTCACTGTGCCACTCAGCAGCTCCAGTGCACAATAGTGAAGATGCCACCTCACCAAACAGACTGGAAAAGCTATTTTTATATCCATTGAAGTTGTTAGGGTAGATATAGGATTGAAACCGTATTCTCTTCAGTATACTGACGCTCTATTTCACCTCAAGAAAAAGGTCAAGCTTGCTAAAGCACTCCACAATGCATGCAGCTTTCTACACATCCCTACGTGTAAAGGATAAAAACAGTGCTGACCTTAATTAGCATCTATTCTCCAACTCTAGTGGATATGGAAGCACTTAAATCTGCCCTGTACAGACAATTTCTGTTCTCAATCCTATCTCTTTAAAGAGATTCAAGCAAGCTGTTCCTTGCTTGCTACTGTTAATAGTTTTTAATAGCTATAAATGTTTTGTGATACTCACAGTTGGACACAATTTTAGCAGGCAGTAGGAATATGTGACACAGTGCCTCACCCAAAACCCTCTGATGTTTGGGGGAGTCTTCCCATTGCCTACAATGAGCTTTGGGGTCAAGTCCATTACGCAGACACTGATTCATCTGTGAATGCCTGGAGATTACCAAATCTTCCAATGCACTTTTCTAGGACCTTTTTCCCATAATACCTTTTGAGGAGCCACTGGCCCTTTAAATGTGACAGAGGCAAGCAACTGCGGCCCTAAAGCAGCCATTTTGCAACTGTCTGATGTATCTCCTTCTCCTCCAGTAGGTAAGGATTCTTATCTCCTTTTGGACTTACTCTTTAATATTTCATGGTGGAGTCTCACAAACTTAAGTACCATCTGTGAATTTCATTGAGGTGATGTTTACTCTCACCAAGCCTTACAGTGACACTGTGGAAATCTCCTTCTGACTTAATCTTTTGCATGTATCATAAGTATTTATATAAACCCTTCAGTACACATGAGCCCAAGCCAATGTGAACAATTTGTGAGTCAGGCTTGTCTGCCAAAATTTGTTCATTATATATCCATGTTGCTAATATCCATCATGTAATTATACTCTAGAAAGGGATTTATTTCTCCCCACCCCCATATTTGTTCCATTATTTTTCTGGGATTAGAAGTTTGACTTAAAGGTAGTAGTTTCCCGAATCACTTCTTTCCCTTTTTTGGAATATTGCTTCTACAGTGTCCAGATTTCTGGCCCCTCCTGGGCTCCCCATGAGGTTCAAAATAATTATCAGTGATACAATTTGTTTACTCTCCTTTAGCATCTAAATCCCAGTCCTGGAAACACTTATGCATTTGCTCAGCTTTATGCATGAGCAGTTCCATTAACTTAAATGGAGCTACTCATGTGCATAAAGTTAAGCACATGTGTAAGTGTTTGCATGATCAGGATCTTAGGATGCCTATTATCTTTACTAATAGATCTGCATATATTCATGATCTCCAAGTACAGTATTCCCTTATCTGCTCATTATCAGTAGTGATTTTTCATTAGGCATTCCTCATTTACTGATTATATACAGTTGGGGGTTTTTGAAGAGTTTTTTTTTTTTAAAGTTTGATATCTCAGCTACTTTTTAGCCATTGTTAATTTCATTTCTTCCTTCATTTGTAAATTAATGCACATACTTTCCCTCTAATACTACTTTCCCCCTTGACACACTTAGAAATGTTCATCTTAACCCCTGTAGTTTAGCATCAGCCATTTATGCTAGTGGTGAAAGATCAGGTTACATTGTGCCATGAAAGATTAGAAAAATCCCCAAAAATGCCATGCCCAAGAACAATCTAGAAATCATGCAGCCACTATGACTCTTTCACAAGTCATGGTTCCTGTCACCAAGGAGTTAGGAGCTAAAAGAAATTAGCAGCATCTACAGCACATTGGGCCTGTATGGTAGACAAGTGAAAGACATCTGCTTTTTATATACATCTGCTTTTCAGCTGTTTATGCTATGGAAGCAGTGAAAAGCTAGGGTTATTGCAGCATGCTTTGCCATTCACTGAAGTTATGGTGCATAGTGTAACAGAGCACAGCCTTCCTTCTCACATTCTGTTGTGCTCTCTCACACACTGAATTCCCGAAGTTCTGCAGGATAACTCCTATCGGCTTCAGGATTTGGCCCACAGTGTTCAGAAGTATAAGAAAACCCGACTCATTTTGCTCATCCCTGAAATTTCAAAGGAGGGATCCAAAACAGCTTTCATAGCACTAAGCATTAATACAACCTTTTTTCACCTAAGACCCACAGTTTCTTTCCAGGCTCCAATCAAATTCTGCAGTCCAAAGGGTGGCGGCCATAAGCTCATAGTTTGAGGAACCAACATTTCATTTTGGTTGCTGGAGACTATGGATGTTGCTCCATGGGAAGAGATGGAAATGGGGAATGGCTGGGACACTTGTAGAAAAAATGTGATTCTTCAAGTACTGTGCTTATGGGTACTCCACTCTTGGTGAGTGTGTGCCCTCAGTTGGAGATTTTCATGAGCAGTGTCCATTCAGCTTGTGCATGCACCATTCATATCCTCATGCCCTGCACCAGGACTATCTGAGACTGCCCAGGCAAACCACCTCTTTCTCAACTACCTCGGCCCAAGTCAGGGCTAGTGTGTCCACTCCTGGTCTACCACATAAATTACAGAGGTTCTCTTTAATTAAGTAGTCAGTTCATTAGTTTGTTAGTAATATTTCATTTAGTATTTGTTTAAAAACATTATAAAAAAATCACATTGTTGATTATGGAAACTTGCTCTGTTCCCCCCGGGTGGAAAGCCTCCCTGTGAGGCACATGCCTGATTCGCTGTGGTTTAAATGCTGCCTCTCATGTAAAGAGGCCATCCCAGTCAGTGATGAACACTCAAAGAGCATTTACTTCCTAAGCTAGCTGTGCATTTCGCAGAATGGCAACTTCTCTCTAGCCATGAAATCTAGGGCTTGGAAGAACCAAGAAGTCAAACTTTGACTCCTTGTTTGTGCTGAATGGACACTGCTAATTAACATCTCTGATCAAGGGTGCGTAGGGTACATGTGCACCAAGAGTGGAGCACCCATAGGGACACACATTTTAAAGAACCACTGTTAATTGTTCATGGTCTTCATTTCTAATGTAATGCAGAGTGCGTAGTGAAAACAATCTTGCTAAACCCACAATTTCGTTTCCAAAGGTAAAATAAACACTTCTTGGATGAAGTGGATATACTATAAAACCATCTCTTGAAGAACCACTTGGTTCCTTACCTGAAAAGTGAACATAACAAGAGAAAAGGGAAATGATGAGGCAGTGGTTGTGTTTAAGAAGGGAAAAAAAACAACAAATTTATGGATTATTGAGAAAATGAGAGACACATGAAATGATAGAAGTTTGAAAAGAATGTCTCTTCTGGAGCTAAACAAAATTGAAAAGACATCCACCAAATCTTAAATCAGCTTTCAATGACATCCTATATTCTGCCTTTTTAATGAATTATTTGTATGCAACATTTCAAAGCAGGATGACAGTATTACAGGCTACTGAGTCTGACATAATAATTCTGCAAACACAGTAGGAAAAAGTTTACAATAACAGGGGACAAGTCAAAGATCTTAGGGTTCTGCTAGGTTTCTATGAAATCACCCAAGCAGCACAGCCTTGCTTATGGTACCATGTGGTCTGACTTGCTTATGGTACCATCTGGTCTGAGCTATCATTTAGGTTTCACCCATTTTTCTTTCAAACATATTGCTTTCTTTAAAAAGAAATTATGTATATTAAATATGTACTGAACCAGAGACCTATGGCTTGAGTATTTGTCTTCTTTCTGGATCTGCACTATCCTCCAAGTGCATTAGTCAAAGGTAACATCAATATGATATAATGTGCAATGAGAAGGATGAACTGAAGCACACTCTGTACATTCTCCCTTTGTGAATAATGTGAAAATCTGTCAAAAGCAGCCTAAAGACTTTTTCAAAGTGAATTGGCCTTTCAAGAGACCAGTGTTCTCTGAATTAGTAAGATCTTTGGATGGGCAATGATCTATAGACTATGTAAACTGTATACACAAGTCACTGCAAAGCAATGCTGGTAATTAAATCACATTCAAAGCCATTTGGTAATGAGTGCATATTGCACATTTTAGACTGCTTTCTCCCCCTCCTTGTTCAAGCAATACTTATGGGAAGTGTTAAAAGTCACAGTTGTTCTGTGTTTTCTGTGCTGACATGACAGGTGAACAGCACCTGGAGAAGGGTTTTATGCAATGACAACAAAGCAATAATATTGTTTCTTTTTTGACCCAAGCCACTAGTCAGAACTGAGAGTCCTAGGGATGTTCCATATGGAAAATGAAATTGATGGAGTTTGGTATTTTTTTTAATTCAGTCTTGTTTATTTAAAAGGAATGTACTAAGTCCAGCTTCTTCAAATGCAGGTAGAACCAACACCAAAAGGAGCAGTTTCTTAGCTTACAAACTCAAGCCTCTTTGGCCAATACTGAACCCAAACAGCTGTCTCTCTAACTTTTTTCCCAGGTCGTAAGGTTCATAGGCTACTGCTTGGCTTTCTTGCTATTTTCCTATGAATCTCTTACTGTTTGTGTCTGTCTTCAGTTTCTGTGTGTTCTCCCTTCCCTCACACACACTTACACAAAATAATTCTCAGCAAAAAGCCCCTCTGCCCATGTGATCCAAAACTCTTGGGCCAGTTCTATTCTTTTAGGTGTGGCCCTTTAACTTTCTCACAACTATCTTAAGTGAAGGACATGCTCACACAACAATTTCAATGAGGTTTTAAATCAACTCATAACCAGGTTTAACACTGCTCATAACAATGTCTTCTCCAGCCCTTGTAGTGCCAATTTGGCAAAGTGATCTCTGATGTTTTGCCTGTCAGTTACTATAGTACTACTGGATGATGGCCAAAGTAAGCATTCTTTCCCTGACACTGGTCACAATTCAGATTTCCAGCTTCCTATTGAAAGAAGAGCTAAAGGGACTGTAAATCTGAAACATACTTTGACTCTGCTTCCAGAATGTGTTGTATTAGGGCTTGGTTACACTTGCAGCTTTATTGCACTTTTGGTTATACCCGCCTTCAGATACAGCTCCAGGGAAGGTGCTCCAGCATGTCCACACTGATAGCCACAACCACACTGGCGTGGCCATGTTTGCGGCACTTGCAGCGGCACTGGGAGTGCGGCATTATGGGCAGCTAGCCCAGCATTCAGCTGGCTGCAATGTGCTTTTCAAACGAGGAGGGTGGGGTGGAGTGTGTTGTGTGTATGCAGAGGGAGAGAGCCAGCTGATTTTTGGACTGCTGAGAGTGTGTCAGCATGCTCTCTTTTAAATGCAGATCCTCCTAATCTCCTTCTCGCTCACTCACTCGGTAAACATTTCCTTTGTTGATTTGACGAGTTACAGATAAGCTCTGAAAATGTACTTCCGCGTTCCTTCAGCCGAGTTCAAAACAAAGGGCAGAGAGTTCAATTGACTTAAGTAGGTTAGGGGGTGTTTCCAGAGATCACTGAAAGCGCAATATTGTTACTACCCATTTACACTGGAGTTAAAGCATATCATCCAAAACACAACAGCTGTTAATCCTCTGGTAAGGAGGAGTACCAGGACCGGTATAGCCAGGGAGTTAGAGCGCTCTACGTGCCCTGCCGGTGTGGACGAGTAGTAAGGTAGAGCACTCTGGGAGGCTTTATTGAGGTATAAAGTGCCAGTGTAACCAAGTCCAGAGAATCAGTCCACTGTCTTAACTAAAACTGCAATTTCCAGACCAGTGAGAGAGAGTAGTTAAGGTCAAGAACACTGAGTCTGATTCTGATTTTACTTACATTAGTATACAGTGAATCAGGGGCAATTCCTCTGAAATAAAAGGATTTACACTGATGTAAAACTCATCCTCCAGATGACCTCCTGAGATCCCTTCCAACCCTAATATTCTATGATCTCTTATGAATTGTTGAGTGACTTGCAATCCCAATAACTTCAGGAGATGCTCAGCATCTTGCAGTACCCAGCCCTAAGTGGGAGAGCAGAATCAGACCCATTAACTGTGTTTAAGCCTGTCACTTTACTTTAGTGGGCCTAAAAACCAAATTATATCTCCCACATCTGTCATTTATCAGGGCAGCAAAACTGTAGAGAATTCTGAAATCCATCTGGAGCCACAATGAGTTAAGTCTCTGCAGGCTAGTGCAAGAGGAACATATTAACTCTATTAGTGCTGATGGAAAAGTAGAAATTCCAGGCAGTTGTTACTAAATAAAATGAGGCACTGCATAGAAAGCAGTAAATGCATAATTATTTTTATATAACATGTTTTTTACCAGATTTATGCTTGTAAAAGTAAGACCAAAAGGAGAGTATGTAAGGATGCCTCCTTGTGTCCAAGAATTTTAAATTGGAGCAAGCTAAAGATTTTGGTGTGAATTTGCAAAGGATGGCCCTGACAGCAGAATTTGGCCTATTTTATCTTACTCTTTGAAAGACAGGAACTTTTATTCCTTACACAGATGCATTCATCCAGCAGACATTGGTTTCATAAGGCTCCATCTGATTATTCTCTGTCATACATGTTTTGGCTTGCATCTCGCAAAATGTACCCTTGTGACAAACCGTCTCCTTTGCACTTATTTGTTTAAATGAGTTCAAAAGTTCTTAGCTTCCTGACAACATTTTTTCTTTTGTTTTATACCAATCAGTTAATTCCCTAACATTGCCCCGCAGTGTTTTCTGATCTTAGTTCCAGATGGCTGAGGATATGAGCATCTTTATCACCAAGTTACAGCTAGCAGTGAGGAACGTTGGTCAGAAAGGAAAGGAAGAGGAAGAGTTCATTCAAAATGAGGAGGAACAAGCTCAGGGCACTGGGGCAGATGGGGAGAGGATAGAGCTGCAAAGAATGGATGCATTTTATAAACAAACCAATGCAGAACCAGCCAGATTGGTGCTTAACTTTCCATATGTCACTTTGGGTATATTTACACTTCGAGCTTGGGATGCAATTCAAAGAGTCGTGCTCACTCTAGCTTGCATGGAGGTAGTTGTGACGGTGCTGTACCTGGTGTGACCCACTGAGAGTGTCAGATCAGGACAAATTGCTTCCAAAAGGGGCAATTACAGCCCAAAGCTGGGGTTTCTCTGCCCTAAAGGCAAACCAAACAAGCCGAACAGAAAACACTTTGGTTTTGCCCCACTGGCTAGCCACAAGTCATAAAAGCAATTCCTTTAGACACTCCAGCTTCCCAGAATCACCACCAGCAGCCACCTATCCTGGGGACAAATGATTATGAAAACCAATATCCCAAATAAAGAAAACAGTTCTCCCCAATTCCAAAGAATCAGGCCCCAGACCCAGGTCAATATACAAATCAGATCTTACCCACAAATCATGCTGTAGCCAATCCTTTAGAATCTAAAATCTAAAGGTTTATTATACAAGGAAAAAGATATAGGTGAGGGTTAGGAATGGTTAAAGGAAATCAAATACATGCAGTAATGGCTTGCACCAGTTGTAGAATAACTGCAGGTTCAAATCAGAATCTCTGGAATACATTCCCAGGAGGAATGGGTCATCAATCCTTTGGCCAGACCGCCCCTTTGTAGCAAAGTCCCATCCAGAAGTAGAAGCCAGGCTGGAGACTGGAGATTAAAGAAGAAATGGGGATGGGATACCACCCTTTTATATCCTTTCCAGGTGCAGGAATGTTCTTTGTCCTTCGCTGTGGAAATTTACAGCAAAATGGAGTCTGAGTCACTTGGGCAATTCCTACCCCCCTTGCTAAGACACAGGATGTGTCTGCCTTCCCTTAATGGGTCCATTGTATAGCTGATAGTCCTTAATGGGCCATCAAGCATGGCAAGCAATGCCTAACACCAAGGACTCTGAAATATCCCCAACAGCATAGCACAATATTTGGAAAGACAGACAGTATAGAGTCAATATTCATAACTTCAACTACAAAAATGATACACACATACAGATAGCATACTCATAATCAGCAGATCATAACCTGGTCGTAGACACCTTATATGACCCCCTTTACCTAATATTTGGTGCCCCTACAGGACCCTGGTTGCACCAATGATCTATATGATCCCAGATAATTTTAATAACGTGACAGTAGTGCATTACAATTAGAGTGTAATCATGTAAGCATGAGAGTCAGGGGGCTAGCTGCCCCAAGTACATGCCTAGGGTCTCAGATGGGAACTACTTGGGGTGACCAGTCCATCCTGCATTCTCTTTTGGAATGCTGGCTCAACAAGGGCTGGTGCAAGTCTCCTCAAACAGCCAATGCAGCCCTATCTCGGTGTGTGGACTTGCCCTTTGAAGTGTATGTTACATCCTTTTCCCCATCTACTAATTGTAAGGTCTTCAGGACAGGGCCCAGCCTTCATGTAGCTTTTGTTAAGTGCCTTGCACATTTTATGTACTATATAAATAATAACATATCAAAAATTCTTAACTGCTGATCCAGAAGAGTGGGAGTCTGCATTCCAAATGAAAATGTTAAAGCTGATTGAAAAATTAAAACATTTTTCACAAAACTTTTCACAAGAAAAGTTGTTCCTCTTTTCAATCCAAAATGTTAACATCTCCAACATGTCTGCTTCAATTAGCTTGATTTGGGTCTCATTTGCAATGGATTGATGGACTTACTCTTGAGTTACTCCAGTGGCCATGAAAGCAGAATCTAGCCTTCTGACTCTGCAAAAGAAACAGATAATCAGTAAAACAGAATTTACTCAGTGTATTGAACAATGTTGTTCAATATTTGCAGCACTTAGAGCCTGACATCTCCATACTGAAAGTCTGACTCTCATGGAGTCAAATGATGTAGCTCCTTTCTTTGGCTACAGAGGAGCTACACTAATTTTTACCAGCTGTATGATCTGAGATTCCTGTGTGTGTTCTACACTAGATGTACCTGGCAGTATGTGTTCTAAGTGAACAGAGTAGTGCTGCCTTGCCCTCTCACCTCTGGCGGTGGCCCTTCCCGATTAGGGTCACGGCACATACTGGGAAGACCATATGGGAAAGCATGCACTGGTGCTGTCATTACTTTATCTGTTGTATAGATAAAGGGAGAAATCTATTTTCTTTTAACCCAGCACTAAAGTCAGTCAGAAGAAAAGGTTGGATATTAGGAAAAACCTTTTCACTAGGAGGGTGGTGAAGGACTGGACTGGGTTACCTAGAAGGTGGTGGAATCTCCTTCCTTAGAGGTTTTTAAGGTCAGGCTTGCCAAAGCCCTGGCTGGGATGACTTAGTTGGGGATTGGTCCTGCTTTGAGCAGAGGGTTGGACTAGATGACCTCCTAAGGTCCCTTCCAACAATATTCTATGAGTCTAAAACAGGACCATTTAACACACTATTGCATTTTGTAGGCAGCGGGATAAAGCAAAGAGTTAAAGTGTGAACACTTTTAAATAACTCATTTTACAGGCAGAACTTTTCTTCCTTGCTGCTGGCTAAAGGGAAATGTAACTCCATCCACAGAAAGAGGGACAGGTCTGCCAGTAGAAAGTGTTTACTTTCAACTTCTATTTGTTTTGCTGCCACACAAGAAAGAGATGCACTATTTCTGAGAGGCACTGTAAATTTCTCTTTTCCCTTCAACTGAAAGTGCTAGACTGACAAAGGAGGAAACTAAAGGGCTGTTTATCCGTTGGGCAAGGAGAGAACGAACAACAGCAGCAGCACAGCAAGTTTCTCTCCACCAACCACCTCTAAGGCTGAGTGACTGCTTTTGACAATACCGTGTACCTAAGCCAAAATTCTTAAACTTGTGAGTCACCCCCATCCATACCAAAGCTATAACTACACTACCGTGGTAAGTCAACCTACACTAACCAACTTAAGTTGAGTTACTGTGTGTTCTACCCAGCAGGGGGTCAACGGGAGAAACTCTTCCATCAATTTACCTTATTCTTCTCATTGGGGGTAGAGTACAGGGGTCAACTGGAGAGCGATCTGCTGTCGATTTAGTGGGTCTTCTCTAACCCCACTAAATCAGCTATCTGTGGATCGATCTCAGATCCTCAATCCCAGCTGTAGTGTAAACCTGCCCTTCGGCACTGAAAGGAGTCACCTGACACCGAAGGGGACTGAGTACCTACAGGAACCAACTTTGGAATCATGTCACTGATTTAAATGCCTAGCCACAGGATTTAGCCTAGCAAACACTAGGCTCCCACAACTAGTGGCAAACAATCTTCTGTGAATTTTAAATGCAATTTCCAATCAGCAAAATTCATGCTGCGACTAACAAACAAGGTGTGCTGATCTGGAAGCAAGTCTCAATAGAGGTGGGAAAAGATCAATGACAGATCGTTTGCTCTGTGGCTAGGACACCTGCCTACAGTGACTTAGCAAAGAGTTGTTGGCTGATTTTTGTAAGAAGCCCATTTTAAATCAGTGGGAGGTCTGTACAAAAAAAGAGTCCTTCCTAGCTCTGCCTGCTCACAGAGCAGTCGGCAGAAAGTGCGTGTGTGCACATGCTCACATTATTCCTCCCTCTCTTTCTCCTGAATTAATGTTAGGTTGAGATTGAACATGCAAAGTATTAAATAGTATCAGAGAATTCAATATTTAAATGCCATTGAAGCTTTATGGGTAAAAGACACAGTGTAGTGTTGTTATTGTTAACATGCTGTGATATGAGACTCTGAGCTCAGCGTGCAAGCCATTCAGGAACATAGAGTGATAGATTTTTAAAGCAGAAGGGACCAGAAGGTTGACGTCCTGCATAACACAAACCAAAAAACCTCTTTCCATAATTTCTGCCATTATATAGCAAAGCTTTTAATATCCCAAGACTCTAAGTTCACTTCGCCCCTTTTCTTAAATCCTCTACAGTTGTGGGATAGAAGGGCCTGAAAAATATATATGCAAATGCAAGTATCTTACAACGTGCTTGCCATGAATGCAAACAGTTTAAGACTTTGATGAAGAATGAATAGGTTAGGATTATAATTCATTCTAATGCCATGGCAAGGTGCAATTTCAAAGGCAAAGGGCCTTTATTTTGTAGTCAATAAAAAATTTAAAGGGACAAAAACCCAATTTTAGTACTGCTGCTTTGTAATCAATAAAATGTAGAATTTTTTATCTTATTAGAAGAGCTTGTCAGTTGCATTCAACCATTGTCAACAGCCTATTTGATCCATCAGTGAAACAAGTCATTACAAAGAACACAGCGATGCCGCTGCAGCTATTCACTGTGGTTTTAATGAGGAATGAAATTACTTCTATTCCATTTCAAGGTTTAACAGAACTTTTGTTGTACTCACTCACCGGCTCACAATAGAAGGCTGGGATTTAAAATAATTGCATGAGTCTAAATCGTTCAATTAATTAATTTCTTTTTTATGAATTATTATTTTATTGTATCTGTTAATGTTATTTAAATGTAGGCACCCTAGTATGTTAAATGCAAAGGGATTCAGCCAAACTTATGGGCTGTGCAAGCCACAAGGTAATAGTTGGCTGCTCTGTGGTAAGCTAACCAAGGGAATCGGTTGGGATTTTGGAAGCTGCTCAGGGTTGGAGGGCAGAGAAGATAGTCCATGAATTTCCTGCTGCCCATAATTTTGTAACTGTTCTCATGATCCAGTTTCCTCTCCACAATCCAGGATGTGAAGCCTGAAGTAGTACTGCGGACTAGTTAGTAGCTTGCATGAACCTTCCGGCACAGCCCAACTCTGCCACTAACTCTGAATTGGGGTTGGAAGGTGATCAGAAGAGCAAGACTTTCTTTGAAGGACTCCCTCCTAAACCAATATAAAAGCTGATGTTTGTTTGTGGGGGAAGGAGAAAGAATCCTTGGGCCATATGACTCCTATTGTAGTGGCCCTAACTAAACTCCAATGGAGTTGCCAGCCAAAAAGAGCCTGTTTAGGCCCTCCATTAAATCCCTTCTGTGACATGCTCACTCTTCTCCCCACTTTCCACAGTAAAATATCAGGGGACTCAGCCACAGCTGTGCTTTCCATGTGCCTGCTTGTTATAAGTAATAAGTGGGGTGGGCAGATCCGTAAATCCACTCCTCAGGAAAAAGCAGTGGGAACCGAGGCAGAAAACTGGAACTAGCATTATTTGGTTGCTACCCACGGATAGCTCCCCTTAGGAGCTGGATGTGACCTTTGGAACAGCTTCAGAGGCTATTTTGAGCTGGCTGAGACCCAGAATTGTCAACAATCTGAGTAGCCACTTGCAGTCCTGCTGTGAACTGATTATCACATCTAACAAAATAATTTGCTGGAACAAATAACACTTCAGGGTCTGTTGTTTCAGGTGAAACTTAGTCCTAGGAAGTATAAATATATAATAGCGGCAGCAGAATGATGAGTTTCCCAACAGCCAGGTTTAATGCAAATACATATTTCAGACCCTTGAGGGGACACTCTCATCTCTGTGCGCTGGGATTTGGGGATTTACACACATAATTCCCATTAACACTAATAGGACTTACAGTATGCACACAAATCCCCATGCATCGAGAGGAGAATATATCCCTGAGGATAATAAATACATTTTTAATTCTGATTTCTTGCAGATTCATTGTGATAGTGCCTAACCCAGACACGAGAATTGTTTCTTTGCAGGGAACATATACATACTCTGACCTTCCCACAGCATACGCATGCACACACTTATGGATATGTAAGAAGGATATCATTTCTCTCAACTAGCAGTGCAAGTTCAAGACAGATACCACTAGTAGTTTAAACTTATACAGTGTTCATTTTTTTCAAGGATGAAATATTCTTTGTTTGCAAATACACCTTCTTTTCCATCTACCAGCCCTCTGACCCTGTCGAGCTTTTATCAAAGGATAACATTTGAGAAGTGAGCTATGCAACTTGTACCCAGGCACAGTGTTTTAGTGCCACCTGCTGGCAAACACTTAGAAAACTAACTGATCTGAAGAAATAGCTCTAAGACCATATCTTTCAGTCAGCCTAGGTGACAAAGACCCAAAATGAGGGGCACAATATAAAATAGCGGAGGAATTGTTCAGATATCATGGTGGTGAGCTCAGTCTAAATGCCTAGGTAGATGGATAAAATGGGAGCAAGGAATTACACTGGAATATTTTTTTTCTGAAAGCTTGTTCAGTAGCTACAAGAGTCAGCATATCAACTGATACAGTAATGAAATAGATCCTCAGGGTGGAGTAAATCTGGGCTTTATATGAGTGGCATTTTTCATAACAGAGGTGTTAAACAGGTAAGACTCTGACATCTGTCTTTAGATTCCCTTCCCCCATCTCCTCATCCACCACCCCCAACTATTTTTCTGCATTTGCTGGGCGTGACTTCCTGGCACGAATCCCTGAAGCAGCTTTGTGCAGTAGAGGCAGGGCAATAAGGCCATTGGAACATGGGGGTTGGCTGGTGGGATATTGGGCTCTTGAGCCTTGCAGAAGTCACTGCTGGAGAGATTGGGGAAGTCACTGCTATTGCGGGTTAAATGTCCTGAGAGAGAGAGAGAGTGGAGAGAGTTGGGAGCCTCACCCTACCTCGCTCTGGCCCCAATTCAACAAAGCACTTGAGCAAGTCCCATTGACCTCAATGAAATTTAAGCTAGTACTTAAAGTTAAACACATGTTGCTCAGTCAGTGCCTCTAAAATTCAGTGGATAAGTGTACTATGTTGCCTTACATTGCATTTATTCATACTGCACTTGTGGTCCATCGTGTTGAAGCTTCTAAGTGTTAAGCCTTGGACCCATACCACAAAGATTGCGTCTTTAGCACAAATCCCCACATAAATTATCTTTCTAGTAAAGCGGTTTCTGGAGAACCCTGGGAGAACATGTCCAAATGGAATCTTTCCAGGGACTTGATTCCCCTCTTACCAACAGCATTGTATTCAGGACTGACACTGGTGAAGTCAATGGATTTACACCGGTGTAAAACTAGTGTGAGAGAAGAGTCAGGCCCAGGCTCTGTTCTTTATGCTTTCAACACTCATCAGTAAGAGTTAGACTGAGTCTTTGCTTCATGCCCTGACTATGCAGTGGCATATAGAGGCATCACTCCAAGAGGAGCCCCAGGAAGGAACTGTGAATTCCAGAAAAAGCAGTAATTAGTGTCACCTTTCACCCTGGTGCTCCACTGACTGTCCCACTGTAGAAGCAAAGTCAAGGTTCTACACCTCCCTGCTTAGTTGGTCACATAAAATGGGGGAGCAGAGGCCACACAGATTCCCTCCTCATGCCTCCACATGCACTCTGCTTAGAGGTGATATGCTGGGAGGCTGTGCAGGGGAAGGAGATCTGATTTACATTATTTCCCTGCACTGCTGCATTAGTGTCATCCTGAGGCAAGAACTCCCATTCTTACTGTATCCATGAATTACCAAGGTGGACTTGTAAGTGGCTGCTTAATGATGGTGTATCTCAGGAGGGATGACTTGAACTCATCGAGCAAGGCAAGAAAAAATATAATTGGAACAAGCTCTGCTTAATCTAAACTACTGTGCAAAGCCCTCTAGTCATTTGAATCCCACCTGAGGACCCACCTGTCTCATAAAGCCCTACAAGAAAGAGTGTCCCGAATTACACCAGAAATGAGCTTGGTCTACTATGTATTGTGGCTCCAGAAAAGAGGATTTTAAACACTGAATGTAATGAAGTTCCAATGATTTACACAAGCCGGGGATCTGGCCCTTTGTGTATTTCCTCATCTTCAAAGGGAAGAATGTTTGCTAATGAAGAGCTACTACCGTATGCGCTGTGAGACACTAAAGGATCTGCTGGATCCTTGCATTCCTATCAACTTTATACTTGGAGGCTCTCTGCAGATAATACCTTCCTTCCCAGGAGAGTGTTACACGTCATGCTGGGGACTTAGATGCTGCTTTGGCTGGAGGGCCTGATCCAAAGCCAATTGAAGTCAGGGGAGTTTTCCAATGGACTTTAATTGGCTTTGAATCAGGCTCTTAGAAAGCAAATTGATTTCTCCCTTGCTATTACCCAGGTGATCTGTGCACCCCTGTGTAACTAAAGTTAAAGGTGAACCAACTGTAAGGAACTTTCTGTACCTCGTGCTTCCCTATCACCTTCTCCAATGGAATTGTACTAACAAAGGCCGCCTCCATCAGAGTAAGTTGCTCGCAGGCCCCTTTTAAAAGGAGGCCAGAAAAGGTAAGACATCCACAGGCTATAGATAAAGAGAATAATCCAGGCTGAATGCTAAAGGTAGCTCATTTCAGTGGGCCAGAATGTCCTTCAGGATCTATGTCTGGAGGCAGCTCTGTGTGTGTGTAGCTAATCCTCCTGTACGGGCACTGGGCAGCCTTGTACTGGGTGAGGTGCTGTGTCAGGAAGCTCATGCTGTCATCTCTCCAGCCAGCACCTTTAGAATTATAATCCCCCCGTTCTGGTTTCTCCATTTACTTCTTGCTCCTCTCTTGGGGGTTTTCTGAATTTTTACTTCTGTTCTGTTTTGTCTTCTCTCTATCTGCTGCTGTTTAGTCTCCTCTCTATCCACTGCACTCATTCTCCTGCCCTCTCCTCTCTGCGCATTTCACTGGCTCAGCTGCTCAGTGGCTCTTCCAAGTGACCAGTCTGCCCAGGAAGGGGTATTAACAGGACAAGACACCATTCTTTGTATGGGGACTAGGACACAGGGACACTCCCAGCTTTCAGAGGCATTGGCTCATCCTTCACAACACTGACAGAATATTTTGAATGAAAACTATTTTGTTGACAGTCCAATATCCCCCTGCAGTTTCAGCATTGCCAACTTGTATGATATTTTATTTGGTGGTCTGCTTAAAGCTGCTAGAGTGCAGTGAATGCAGGAGAACCTCCATTTTCATAAAAAAAAAAGTAAATTTCTAGCCCTTGTGGTTTTCAAGTACCCACTAAAGGCTCGAAGACCAGAAGACAAATAAAAAGAAGCCAAAGTGTGTTATTTAAATTTTTTTTATTTTTAAGCCAATCTTGTGGTTTTGTGGGGACTGAGACATGATTTCTGAAGGCTTGAGGTTGGCAGACCTGCAGTTTTGAAGATATGAGTGCAATAAGAAGAAGCAGAAAGTGAAACTGACTATAAATATAAAGTGAACCTGACCAGCCTAGTTTCATTGTCCAAACTGAAGCTGCATCAAAGACAGGTAAGGATTTACATTAATCACGATTTTCATATTGGCAATGATTTTTCAGCATGATTCAGAAACAAACACTTGCTTTTAACACACACACACACACACACACACACACACAGGCCATTGAAAAGATATGGACAAGCCAACAACTGCCTATGAGAAATCAAACATTCTCTCTGGGAATGAAGTTTGTATCTGTGCATGCTGTCAGGTCATCATGAAATAAAAAAAGCTTTACATTGCTGACCTCTGTTGAAAGCAAACTTTCAGAAGACCACTTTGACCTGTCTCCTGTCTACCTGTCAAAATAATTGTTTGCTCTTTTGCTGTGCCTAGAACAATTGCAGGGTAAGGGTTTATTTACTCTTTTGAGTCATATTCAAATCATTTACTTTTATAACTGTGCAAAGCTGTTCCCGGAGAATAAGGGCTGAAGATATAAACATCGACCACAAAAAAGACAGCTAAAGAGAGTGTGCATTTTGAAACAATCCATGACTTAACTATTTTAGTGCATCACGTCATGCATCAATCTACCATTAAAACTGAAGCACTCATACCTACTACAGCATAAGGTATTTTCTTTTTTGGTACACATAGTGAACTCCCATTAATGTTAATGGGATCCACACACAGAAACTGAGGTGAAAATACAGCCCTTAACCACTGTTTTTCATACAATCATATAAGTCAGTGCTAGAAAAGACTTCTTATCCCAAATCCCTGCTGCAGTGTATGGAGCTACTTAATGTGATTTTGTTTCTGTGTACGGGCATGTTAAATATCTAGATCTGTGTTGTCTCCTGGAGGCAGCTGCCATTTTGTGTTCAGTTCAGATGTAACCTGTTCCAAAGGTGATGTATGCACCCACACTGAGATTTGAAATTACTGAGAGCCAGGTGGCTAAAAAAAACCCATCATTGTTGAAAACCACTGTGCTCTTGAAGACTTTACTTTGTTCTAGCTTGTTCTTTTGTTTTCCCTCAAACTAAAATGAATAATTTAGACTGGAAATATATGTTTGCCCTAAAAGTATAAAATAGAATCTACCTGTGTTATCCCACAATATGCCTAATAATGTTTGAGCACAGTTTAGTACAGACATGGGCACAGTTAGGTATACACTTCCCTGGATGTGCATGTATAATTTCCAATAGATTTAATCACGTTCACTTGTGATTCAGAAGTCAGATAATCCAAAACACAATGTAGCCACAGAAATCTCCTACTTGAAACAAAAATCATCTTTAATTTTCTTTTTCGATTGTCTTTGTGGCATTTCCATGCCAGGAATGTGTAGACAAAAGGAGCTTTTTACAACCCATATACGTGGAATGTGACCTGGCAAGGGTTCGTTTCAAGCCGAGTACACATGCCGGGTGGCATTTCAGTCCTTCAAAGTAAATCAGACATTTGTGTACAGCTTAACATTTGATCTATTCACAGCACAGGTATAGGAAAAAATGCTAAACCTGTATACACTGCTTAAAATACCGTTGAGACAGATTTCACCAAAATCACATGCGTTCAAATGATTTTGCAGTCCATTAACGACTGCTACAGAACATTGCTGCAAGGTTTCAGATGGGGTGCCCCAGAAATGAGGAGGTCATGCCACAATACATAAGACCAGTGTGCCACTGTCTAGAAACGCAAAAACAGTACCATGCTCCGCCTCATTAGAAGCTAAGAAATTTGGATTTAGTTTTTGAGGCTGCCTACCCTTTCCCCGGGGTAGCCCATCCCATTGACTGATATTTATTCTCATGATCCCTGTAGACAATCTCCTTCCTCTTTATTCATGTGCCCTGCAGTTCTGCCACTGCTTTCATTTTGTCCTTTGTTTATAACTGCTCTGTCTTCAAGCTCTTCTTCTCCCAAGATCATTTATAAGAGGAGTCGTCTCAGATTTTATATTTTCAGATATATGGTTTTCTACCTTACAAAACATGTTTTTGATAGACTGTATCTCTTCCCTCTCCAGGGAGATCAAATGCTTCATATCAGAGGCCATAGCAGCTTTTGTTAAAACTAGCTTCTTCTTTGCCTCTTCACTCTGTCTGGCAACCAAAGTTACCTTTTGTTTGTCAAGCCTTATTATGGATGCTCCAGCATCAAAAATGTTACTTTTAATGAAAGGAATAAAAAAGATTATTTTTTCTAAATCACAATATTTTCCCCACTCTAGATAACCATTCAAGCATCCATACCAATGGCAATCATAAAACTGAGCTGGGAGAAATGTCTGTTGAACAGACTTGTTATGTACGTAGGAAAAACTAGAGTCCCTCAATGTGTGCGTCTATCTAGCTAATATGCATCATGCCATACACTAAATAAGTGTAATTAGGTAAAACTTGTGTAAATCAGATGAGAATCATGCCCCAGTTTTTGCAAGTGGTCTCAATCTAGCCTCTTGGGCTGTGATTCTGAAAACATTTATGTTAACGTGGCTCCCGTGAGCCCTCCCGTTGAAGTTAAAGGAGACAAAAGTAGATGAAGTCATGTACATAATTCAGATCAAGATCAGGCCTACATTTACACCTTCCAGTTTAGGCACATGGTTTTTGTCTGCATATAATCTTGCATTTCTTTTTGTTTTTCCAATCAGGCATTTTGATGTTTGTTTACTCAGGTTTGTGTGCATCATTTCTTGATGCAAATGCAGGTTTTTGCTCATATACAGAAATGGTGTGCAAATTTGTTGGTGCAACTTTATGGTCTGATTTAAAAATTTGGCCCCCTTCAACTGCTCTTTAGCTTTCTAAGCCAGTGTTTTTCAAATTTTCCAATACTAGGAAGAACTCCTGGATTCCCCACAAAGTTCTTCTGGCTTTGCTGGGACATCCCTATCGATTGGCATCAGGGAAAGGGCATACTATGGTGACTTCCTGACCCCCCACTCAGAGCCAGAACTAGGCATAAGCACACTAAGCAATTGCTTAGGGCCCCAAGCAGCTCTGCCCCATATTCACTTTTTTAATATGTGTTATATGGGAGATGGGGCAAAAATATTCCTCCTTAGGGCCTCCAATGGGCTAGTATCATCTTTGCCCACACTTTGAAAACCTATATTCCTTTTTCTCTCTAGTAATGTAATTTACAAATCACATAAACAGCAAGATGCTGAGAAGCTTTGTAACAGTTAATTCATTTTTTCCCAGCCTCAACTCCCACAAGCCAAGGGAGCAAAAGAGAACATAGCATAAGCCACAGTTCACATGTCTATGCTACAGATCATGAAGACCATTGATTGATGTGGCATGAGTTTACCCTCCAGGACACAGCTGAGGTTACTGGTGGGACAGAGGGAAGAAGATCATGTTGCAGCTATTCATGAATTGTTAATACAGAAGAATTAAAATCATTCACTCCCTAGACAAGGCAATTGGTTCCTCTTCAAAAACACACAAGCGTTCCCTCAAAAGAGTGAAAGAAGGCTTAAACTATGAGAATTGCTTTCAGATTAGACATGAATTAGCACTCTTTTATATTTTGAAAATATCATTAAGCACTCTAGACAGTGTTTGACAACTGTTAACTAACAAAAAGATTCAGCTTCCACATATAGACAACTTTTATTAATGAATAAGAAGCTGGGGAAAAAATGCTCTTAGTGTTACAGCCCTTTTACAAGATACTTTTGCAATTTTAGAACATTCTGATGTGAGTTGAAAGACTTACTAGAAACCATCATTCTGTCTGTGTGTACACACGGGCACATGTAAAATGAATCAAGTTCCCTTCCTCCTCCAAAAAATAATGGTGTAATAGTTTGCTCATTCTTGAATTTCAAGTCTTTTTGTGTAAAATTGTAGCAGACACCAATTCCGAATGAAAACTGCTGAATTAGAATATAGTCCGTAGATTGGAGGCAGCACTCCATAGATTGACCTGTATCCTCTCCATCCAACACACTGAATAAAAAAAGACCACACAACTCAAAGGGCCAAGACCACATGGGGTTCAATGGACCGGGAGTTGGTCCTCCCAGCCTTCATTGGTAGATCTTTCAAAACTTGTGAAAAGTCAAGTTGCCAAGGTATGTGCATTTTCTCCAGCAAATACATTGCTATATCACAAATATGTATCTAAACTCATGTAGCAAGAGGTTAAACTCTCTGCTGCATGACTGGGAGAAGCCAGAGCTATTGGAACAGATTTAAGATTGGTGTAGGAACTTCAGCTTTAAACTCATTGGAGTTTAATGTTTGGTATTTTTTTAATATAATTACAAAGATTTATAATTATTGAAACTATTACCATATAACTGATAGTATTTTTATAAGTGAACCATATTCTGAACCTTAACTCTTTTGTGCTTTCTTTCTTCCTGAGCTCTCTGTTCTGCCTAGAGCTGTAAGAGTACACAATGGAAATAGTTTGGTATAAGTTTTGACTTACTGACACTGGGAAGAATTAGGTAGAATGTGTGTGAGGCAGGAACAGGAACAAAGTGCTAGCAATCAAGAGATCTAGGTAATGGAAAGGAGCTCAGTTTTCTCCCTATAATCCAGCCTTCCAGAGATGCCACTAGGAAAAGGAGCAGGAGATGTGGGACAATGGGAATGAGTTAGTTGGAAATGGAGGAGACAGGCTGTAAAGGGGAAGGAAATGAGGAAGAGAGCAGGAATGTAACGAGTGAGATGGAGAGTGTGGACAGGGAATAAAGGAGGAGGAAGAGAAGACAGTGAGGCAAGAAAAATAATTGAAAAGAAAGGAGACTGGAGAAGGACAACAAGAAAAAATGAAAGAGGAGGGAAAAAGAAGGTAGTGGAGAGAGGGAACTGAGTAATAATCGGGGGGGGAGAGTAGTGAATAAAGCAATGAAAGTGAGACAGAGGTATTGGGGGAAATGAGAAGGAAAAAGAATGGATGGAGAAAGGGAATGGGAAAAAGGCCAGAAGAAAGTTGGAAAGACTAATAAAAGGGAGACAGAGAAAACTACACAAGAGAAGGAAAGTGGCAGGTGGATGGCGAAAAGGGAATAAAGTGTGGGGAGAAAGGAAATAAAAAGCAAGGAAAAACAGTTTTAAAGATTGCAAAATATAGTTGATGTATTCAAGTTCCATATTGTGAATGCATCATGGGGATACTATCTGACACAACATCTGTGCAGACTTAGTAAATATGTATATGTAAATTAGTTGTGGCCCTTGGGCTCATGAGAAGTGTCACTCTCAGCACTGCAAAGGTTGTATACCACTGAACTAGAGAAATCCCTGCTGGAAGAATAAAGTGGAAATTTGCTCAAAATCTATTTTGTCCCACTTTTGCAGAGTTTGTAATGCTGGGTGCACTAGCCAAATCCTTTTCTGCTCGATGATGTAAGCCTTTCCGCTTAACCGCCGCTTATTGAAGGAATTTGTTGAAGACACAGCCAGTTCTCAGCAATGCCAATGTAATATTAATATCATTATGTGTACTTCAGTGGCCCCACCTGGGATTGGAGCCCCATGATGCTAAATGCTTTACATTAACATAGTGAGAGAAAACCACTGCCCCAAAGACCCTAGAAGCTAAAGAAACAAGACCCATTGTCACAGGCAGGGAACTGAGGTACAGACAGATGAGGTGACTTGCCAGAATAAAGTCCGTGACAGTGTTGGGAATTTCACCCAGTTCTCCTCAGTTCCCGGCAAGTACCTCAACTATAAGAGCATCCTTCCCCTTCCTGCAGTAGAGCTGTCAAAAGGAATCCAGAAATGTTTCCTCGTATCCCTTTATATTAGCACACATTCACTGAGCAATACTGGACCCAAGCATCTAACTATATTTCTAATTTATACAGGTGCTCTGGTTACTAAATTCATGCTTCTATGCCACTGAGCAGCTTGCATGTACTGGGCAGCAAAGTCCATTTTCCTTGATACAAAGCCATTGTTATAAGGTCCAGTAGTCAGCATAGACCTCTTTAAATTGTACAGAGAGAACAGCAGTGGCTAATTCCAAAAGCATTTGGCTTCCCTTCTCTTTGCATCTGCATCCATAAAATTAGTGTGCATCATACATTATGATTTCTGACAGTTATTTCCTTGCACCTCAGTGTTTTGTATGAAGCTTTGCTATTAGGGTTTTTTGTAATCACTCAGAAAAAGTGCTATCTGGCCTCTCAGCTGCCCTTAATATGAATATTAAAATGATCTTAAATTGTAATGCAGTATGTTAAATTTATGCTCAGAGGCAACATTCTACCTTGTATGCCTCAGTCTGGCCATACATCTACAGAATGAATGGTACTTTTTCCCCAGCAATGCATCTGTGCAACAGTGCTGTAAAATCTAGTTCTTACACATCTCATTTTCTCCTACAGATTTCCTGAGTCTTATTCAAGTCATCCATCATCAGTTCAGTTCTTCTCAGATCAAGGGCATATATAACATTTGAAGTTGTCATTTTGATTGGCAGTAGGGATACCGTTAAGTGTTAAATAGTCTGAAATAAAGTAGGTCACATATATTTGCAGAATTTAGTTTGCTGAATACCTATGGAAATTTACATAGTGCATGTTGTGAATGTCTTTTGAGAAGACTGTTCCCACAGTGTGCTTTACAATGAAGCGACAGATGGGAATACTCTTCTCTTCTGACAAATACACTTTCTTTCTTTCTTTCAGCAGGAATATATGGCTGATGTATTCTACTTTTTCTGTAATGGTTAGGCATGAAATGAGAAGTGAATATGAATGGAAGTGAGAGAATTGATGGGCCTGGATATAACCAGGGACACAAAGGTGGACATTGGAGACTTGCTTTGCCAATAGAAAAACTAATCACAGAGAAAGCAACTTTAATTTATGTAAATTGTATTCAGATATAGTCCAGTATTATCAGCAATAGTATTGCTGTACGCCCATCTACATCTAGCTAGCTAATCTATCTACATGTTGTTATGACTCTCATCACCATGGTATCTAATTTATTGGGCCAAATTAATCCTTAGTGTAACTCCATCTCTATAACTCCAATTTGTGACTATGTGACCAAACTGAAAAACCGACAAAATTTTCATTTTGGGTCCACCCAAAAGAGTAATTTTTTTTCTCCCCAAAATAGCAATGAAATTTTATATCAGGTCAAATTAAATATTTAGTTCAACCAAAAACTATTTTTTCCAGGATTTTTTGGTTCATTTTTAGGCGTTTTCGAACCTGGTTGAAATAAATCTTGATAAATTGCAAAACAAAAATCATTTTAAAAAGAGAAGATATATTGACATTTTTATTTTGCTATTTCCATGTACTTATAGGCCTAAATGGTATTTTCCAGTGAATAAACACTTCCTCCAAAAAATTTTGCCCAGCTTTAGTTAGGTCAGAAATCAATGCATACAAATCTCTGGCTTGTGTTATTCAGGGCGCGGGGTCGACTGGATGGTGAGAACAGTCCCTTCTGACCTATGAACCAGTAGTCACTCTGTTTAAAAAAATAGTAGGGAACTATTTAAATATCTTGAATTAATTTCATTTGGTTGTAGTAGCCGCTCTAAAATGACCAGTAACAGCCTAAAGCATTCTCTTCTAAAACACAATTTTGTATTTCAGATGCTGCCTCTTTCACTGATTGTACCGAGATCCCTTATTGCCCAGTATTGCACTAACTCTGTCTGGTCTATTATAATGTGTTAATGCCCCCTTGCCCATTGTACTAGGTTAGCACCTCCTTGGCTATAATAAGTATGAAAAAAAAATTGAAGGTTTAACTCATCAGATGGAACTTTTCAGTGACTTATTAAAAGAACCCCTGCGGGATTACAGAACACAGGTTTGCTATCATCTAGCTAAAAGATCCCTTTGTTTTTATGTATGTAAAGACAATTTCTCCTCCTGAAACTCTTTGATTCTTCCTTGAATGAAATCAAGTGTTTTAAAACTTTTTGAGGCGCCACAAAGGCTCACTTCTGTACTACAGACTGTAAAGGACTATGAAGCTCTCACATAACCATCACATAGGTGCTTTTCAATGTGCTTATAGAAATGAACGTTCATTACTTACCACAAGCTTTTCTAAAAACTGAATAAAATTGGGGAAAGAGGAAACTGTGAACTGTATCCTTCTTGATCATGAACAGTTTGGGGAAGAGACTGTATAGAAAGCTGTCACCAAGATTGGATGGTCTGTAATGAGGTTAGTATAAACTGTTGCTGAAGACTTCTTGCCTAATGACACAAGAAAGCTAAAGAAACATGGGATGAAATGGCTCCCCTGTTAACCTGCCCTACAGATATATGCTTTAAGTGCCGTTACCTCTCGTACTTTGAAAGCACATCACAGTTTTAATTTGTAAGAAGTGAGCCACTTGCTGCACATAGAGAGCACTCAGGGTTGTTTTTTTTCCCTGCATAGGCTCTTTGGAGATCTATCTTCTCACCACAGGATATAAATTATTCCCAGTGAAGTTACTTGTATCCTGCAGCAAGTGAATCAGGTCCTTGGACTATTTTCTAATGTACATGTGCTGTTCTCTCCCACTGTCTCATGCGTTCAGTCTCTTGCTGGGTAGTGCTGAACAGTAGCTGCTTTCTGATTTTTAGAATCTATTTTGGGCCTGAGAGTTAAGGAGGTGAATAGAGTAGCAAGTTTACAGTGACCTGCGCATATATTTCATTCAGATGTCAATAAAATAAATGGAAATAAGTAAAAAACGGTCAGAAATTCTGGTATTCAAATAATTTTAATTGGTTAAACTAAAATGCCAAGTCCGGAACTGTAAGCAAATTCACACAGAAGTTTAGAGCAGCGTTTCACCAGCCTTTGACAGAGCACGTGGGTGGGTCAAGGAGGGCACATCAGCCCAAAGGGGATGGAGAAAAAGTAAAACCCCATTTTTCCTGGTCAGTGGAATAGTCTAACTACCCCAGAAGGCGGCACTATACTAAAAGATGGTACAGTCTGTGTTCCTCCTGCCTGTCTGGGAGCTCAGGGATGGATGAATCTCTCCTCATCTTTATTTGAGCAGAGTAGATCCACCCCATTCCTTACACAAGGTCTTATCTGGCATAATCTCATCATCCAGGCAATAATGGAAACTACTGGAAGGGTCTGAAAGATCATGGAACAGCTTATTTAAGACACAAGGGAAACATTTTGGGGGACATTTTCTTTTGGTGCTTCCCTTGGAAGAAGCATTCTGCTTTGTGTTTTCACCTCTTCCAGGTTTCTTCCCTTGTGGCCAAAAGCCTGGTACAAATAAACCAAACTACAGAATGAACCAAGTGTGAGGACCAGAGACAGCCCCTAACTTCTTGCCCCAGAAGGCTATAGTGGATGACCATTAGGATTATCAGGTCCTGCTCACTCCTTCCCTTGATGTGCTTTTCTTTTCCCTCTTGACTATTCCCTTGTTGCAGTCTGCCTAACTAAATCCAAACATACATAAAACTGGATGGAACGTTCTGAGTGATTGAGTCTAGTCCCCTACTATCACAGTTAATGCTGTCATAGAATCCTGTTCATAACTGTAAAGCTCTATTTTAAAACTAGGTAGGTAGTTTTACCCCACTATTCCTATTAGAAGGTTGTTCCAGAACCTCACTTCTCCGATGGCTAGAAGCCATCTAATTTTCAGTTTAAATGTATTCATAGTCATATCATAACCATTTGTTCTTGTGCTGACCTTGTCCTTATATAGCTCTTCTCCCTCCCTGGTGTATTTACAAAGAGCAATCAGTTCCCCTCTCAGCCTATGTTTTGCTAGACTAAAGAAACCACGCTCCCTCTATTCCCCTGATTATCCTACTAGCCTTCATCTCTCTTGAACATGGGCATCGGTACTGATTCTTTATTAAAGGATTTCCAGTAAATCATCATCTATGGGAGAAATACACTGGCCTGGGATCCAAAATTTTGCAGCACTCTAGATCAAACAAATGGCACTGAAGGCAAAGTGCTGAGTCCAGAAATGGCATGTGATTTTAGAATGGAACTCTGGAATCTCCTCTCTCTGAACCCAAACAAGACTATACTAAGGGAATTTTCCCCACTTTCCTTGAATGCCTGCTTAGCTGCGCATCCCTATGACCTTTAAAATAGTAGGTGATCTCCAGCTAATCTCTCCACACAATTCCCCTGGCTATTCTTTGGCCCCCACATACAACCATCTTCTCTCAGTCATCACTAATACAGCCCCTTCTCCCTACTACGCCTCAGATATGTGGTCCCCTCCTTTTCAGTTCCCCGGGGTGATCCTTAGCACCATCTTGTTTCTTCCCAAATCAGCTTAGGTGTACACTACCTAATTCTCCACCTCTTCAAGAGGTTGTCAGCAAGTCTTTAGTTAGGTGGTCAGCAGGCCTACTCTCTGCTCTCTATATCTTTGGGAGCAAAGTCGGAAAGCAGCACAGGTCCAAGAATAGCACAAAATCTTTCCTTTGTGTTGAGATGCTTAGAAATATGTGGAATATTGTTCATGTCAATATACTGTACATTTCAGCTATGCTAGTTTCCCCTGCTGCTCCAGTAATTATCATCTAGAGTCTAAAGCTGAATCACAATCAATGGCAGTGTGGACAGTTTTATATTTTTAGAGTCCATTGACCACTAACTTGCAGACCTATAGTTTGGTTTATTTAGTGAATATTTTGTGAGTCTTGATCTAAGAGTCTATTTGCTTGTCTTTCCTTTTTTCTTGTTTCCCAGGTGACTGGGCTGGCTTTTCCAGCCGTAGTCTCAGATCAGTATTTTTACCATGCTTCATTACCATAGCACATTTTTTGTTACCCTTTCTTCAGACATTGACTAAGTATTGGTGCATGCATTATCACAACTCCTTTTTATCTCTTTCTATACATTTCACAATGCATTGCGTAAGTGGGAATTTATAGGTGGAGTTGCTGATGTGCTTTCACATGAAGAACTTTTTTTTTGAGCTTCATGTCTCATATTTGAATTTCACTTTGTTGTTACCAGCAGATACTTTTATGCCTGGAAGATTAGATTTATTGGACTCCTCTAATGCTTCTTACATTTCTTTGTGGGTCGGCTGAAAGGAAGATGTAGAAAGATTATAGATGCAGCGCTTTTCAGTAACTTCAGGCTTCTACCTGAAATATGAACTTCTCCTTATTCCAAGTTTAGTAAGCACCACCAAAATAGTATGTAAAGCTACCAGAACAATGAGTTAGGCACTGGTAGTGGAAATCTGTCGTGATCCCCATTCTCAACCCCACATGTTGATGGATTTCCAGCAGTGTGTTTAGGTCTCTGGAGTTAACAACAGCCCAATAGATAAAAATGCATATTTCTTCACATGAATGCCAAATGTTAGTAAGACTCTTGCTGATCTTATTAATAGTATCACCAATTCTACTCTAACCAGAGTCTTGTGAGACAGTAGCCAATAGTCCATTGGACAATCGTACTATCACTAAACAATCAGGTAAAGAAAGAGAGCAGAGGTTCAACAGAACAGTATCTATGTCAAGAAGTCTTTATAATTTTATGGAAATAGTGCTTACTGAATGTCAAAGGGTACTTTTGATATACTGCATGGTTTGTGAGTGGAGTGGATTGGAGCTGGAAAATTCAATAGTTTACATTTTCACAAAGGAAAGCATAAGTGTGAGTGGTTTTATTGGGTATGAGGACTTTGGTTTTTTATGCATGCTGTGTCATCATTCATAATAGATGAAAATCAACCACCGAAAAATCTGGAAGTCCTCAGATCAAATTTATTATAAAACATGAGGAATTCATGATCTAGCTTAAAATGAGTGAGATGTCAAATTCCTGGTTTCCTTTGGTTCTTGCATTCCTGGTTTTTAATGCCACAATGTCCAAAGATTCTAGGAAAGAAATTATGAATCAAACAAGAATGTAATGGAAGATATTAAGGTATTTTTATTCTCCAACTTTGTCTTTTGTAACTTGGTATCCAGAGTATAGGCATGAGATTCATGCAGTATTTCTAATTTCCTACTCACAGAGATCTCAGCTGATTGGTATAGATCCTACCAGAAAAAAAAGTAATTAAAATAAATTACATTAACCAAAATCATCCTGAGTGGGAGATTAGAAATACTGAGCTAGATAGTCAACTGCAGTAAATCTGCATAAGTCCATAGACTTTGATGAGCTCTGCCAAGTTATCCCAGCTGAAACTCTAGCTCATTGACTGATTCATACAATAAACAGCAGATACCTATTGTCAAAGGTGAAGGAAAAGGCAAAGCGCATAAGAAGTATGAACCTTATATGGCAGGACATCTCCCTGTGTTTCTTTTATTCCTTTACAGGCCATATAGAATTGTTCAGTTTGGTCATTGTATCACACTTTGGTTTTGAGAATGAATATTCTTATTTATTGATCAGTGCAGGAATTGCTACAGAACAATTTAGAAGTTGCTTTCCTGGTAATTTTTCTGAAAAAGCCATGAAAAGAGTAATCCTGCTATTGCTTTTCCCAGAGATGAAAAAACGGAAATGAATTTGCGCATTATCCAAAACTAAGAAATTGGATGGTTGCTGATATAAGGGTCAGCATTAAGGGGCCTATAAAAATGTATTGAAATGCTTTGTGAGTTGCTAGATGTTGCCAGCCCTGCTCATACTGAGTAGTATTTTATTCCTAGAGCATTCATATTAAAGTTAAAATAACTACTCAAGGAGTAAAGTACTGCTCACCATGTGCTTGATCCACTCCCATTAAAGAGAATGTAATAACTCCATTCACTTCAGTAGGAATTGGATCAAGCTTTGTGGACAGGGCTGCCAGAATCTGGCCCTTATCTTTTACATATGCATAAATTAGGATGTGAATGTGCAAATACAATTCAAGTGGCTATATTTGCATGCACAAATATATTCTCTGTGCCCCAGGTGAGACCATGAATTAGAACCAAGAGTAATTTTTTCCCAAAAGGTTTACAAGTAGTACAGTTTTTGTGATATCACTGAATGTTGCCACGAAACTCAGAATCCAGAACTATCCCTGTGCATACAGTACATCCACGGTCAATTACAATCCAGGACTTTAGGGCTGTACCCCATGTCCAGTTGGTTTAAGTCGGTTGGTTAATAGATATGAATGACACTTCTCCATTTAATATTCTAATGTGAAATTATATAAAATAGAAAAAGGAGTAATGATCTATTTAAAATGCAGCAAAAATATCCATTTTATAAGTTTAACAAAGTTGTTCCAAATTAATGAAATATAAGGTGTTTAATTCATCACTGAATTAGCCATTAGAATAATTTTAAAACTAAACTGTGTTAGTCTGCATTGCTTTCTTGTTTTCATGTGATCATATCCCTGAGTCTTTCAACGTCAAAGTCGTTGATCAAATACTGATAGGTGATTTTGCATTTTTTGAGGGTAAAGTCAATGTCTATTATTTGTATTGGCAGAAAAGTGTTTCTTTCTTGGGAGTTATAAACCGCTTATCTTATCTGGCCCATGACCTGATGTCACGGTGACCTAGTGGTAAGGCATCATGCTCTTCATATGTTCTGCCCCTAAGTGAGTTTATATTGAACTTATAACCTGTTATCATTAACTTCTTTAGCTGTCAATAATACAGGAATGTTCTTACAATTATATGGCAACTGGATAAGCCTGATTCACCATTCTGTTAGACTGGTTTAATAGCATAACTGAATGGAGAATCAAACCCTGGGTCTATAAAACAAAGAAGTCTGTAAACACTTTGCCTGAGAAATACTATTGTTTTTGTAGGCTCTTCTGAGCAGTGGCAATGGCTTCCTCTGCATTTGGAAAGTGCTTGGCATATTTTGCATGGAACCACAACATAAATGTCATTATTCATTAGTATTTATCTGGATAATACCATAAATGTACACAATGCTTTTTAAAAAACACATAAAATCAAATGTTTGCCCAGCAGATCTTAAAGGCTAGAGCCAGGTTATTGGTGGCCTGGCATGGGATATAATGGAGGAGAGAGAGGGTGCATGGAGAATTCTCCTTTTCCTTAAGCACTTCTGCAAAGGTCTTCAGACCTTGTGCTCCCAGAGCACAAGAGAGAGTCACATTCTGCAATTTCATGAAGTGGTAGATTATGGAGGAACATGGGCTCCCTTCTACAATGGCTCTTATATTATAGTAAATGTGTGGGGCCCAGAGCACTCCTGGTGAAGGGTTATAAAAATGGCCATTCTGGCATGTACTTTCCTGATGATCCCAAACACATTCTGTTGTGCCTTATTGTTAAAGTAAATAGAATAGCTCCACAATCCTATACATACATACCAACTGGGGGTGATGGTGCTAACAGCCATAACTGAACATCAACACATTATCTATCCAGTCAAAGTGTATCATTATACTGGCATTTCTCTCCTTATTGTCCACTGTGACCACAACCAGGAATATAACCACATGCAGTTCCCCTTATATAAGAAAAGTGTTTGAAAGCTAGGTACACTAACTGTTTGTATCCCTTGAGTTTCCTCACCAAGGTGAGTTAAATAAAGACACATTTTCATGCAAAGGCTAAATTTCAGTACTTCTTGATGTTGTGTCTGGATACCAGTGCCCCATAAATTAAGAGTTACCTGACCATGAAATCTGAATTAGGGTAAGATGGACTTATAGCAGATATCTGCTAGCACTCAGATGTGACCTGACTCTAACATCAAGTAGACTGACATTTTCCCTATCCAAGGACGGCCTCAAGTTTAAAAAAAATAAATAAAAAAAAAAGCTGAAGCCAAGTAATTAGCCTGACAGCTGATGATGAGTGTGATGATGATGATGACGAATCAGTGCCTTCCATTTCTTTAGAAATATAATTTCCATGATTATAGCTAATTTAATAATTGCCTTTTTTCAAAAAACATTTTCCTCCTTTTTATCTTTAATCCCATTGTAGAAGCTCAAAATTAAAATGAAATATAATTTTGTTCTGAGGTGGGCATTCTGTGAGCAGTGGCGTTTTGTTGGCTGTTGTGGGGTTAGCTGATAAGTAGTATCGTTTATTCTTATGGCTCTTGTCAGGGGAACTAAGGACTAGCGCTGGCTGGAGGAAAATTCCACTCATTGACAACATTAGAAATTTATTTATGAAAACAAAATATTTCACACAATTTTGTGACAAGAATTGAGTTCAAACATCCATTTTCAAAAAGGCTGGGGTTTGATTCAGGGCTCGCTCTCTCTCCCCCGCTCAATCTCTCTCTCTCCCTCTCTTTCTGTGAAAATGACTGAAGAGTCCACCCTGGACCTCAGAAGCTTTCCTGTTGAAAAGATCATTGAAATTGGTACATCTCCACAAAAGAGTTCAGTTGCAATGAAACAACACAGTTCAGTGAAAAACCATTTCTTTGAAAATGTTCCAACCAGCTCTACTGTGAGCTTTGGATAGATGCCCCCTTTTAATTTTTGCATAGTCCAAAAGAAAGACAGAACTAATAAATAATTTTGCCATCAACATCATTGCGAAGGCACTGTGTCTAGTCCCACAGATATGACTCCACCGAAATCAGTGGTGCTAACCAGAATTAAACTGGGGTAAAGTGGTAGGAAATTGGGCCTGCAGCTTTATCTCTAGTACATTGGACTGAATTGACCTGGCTTTTGTTGTTTTAGAACAACAAAAGAAACTTTTAAAGCAAGCTGATGTAGCAAAGTCCCCAGGTGAATGCCGGACAGTCAATGTCTGGCAGCCTGGCCCAAACTACAGAACATTCCCTGCTAGGTATCCACTTCCCCAGAGCCAGCAGAGGGAGTACAAAAGATTTTCTTGTAAATCACACTGAAACAATGGCTACTGAATATTTTTTTTACATTTCTCAGTGACTGAATATTAGATATGATTTTTTGGGGCATTTTAACCTTTCTCCAACTATAGAAGCCGTGTACAATTCGAAGGCAAAAATCTTAGCCACCCGATTGCACCCATTTTATCCTACAGTGGTTGCTTGGCAGCTGTTTTGCTAATCCCTTCTTTGTTGTTAGACAATACATTAGCAAGATGAAAATGGCATCACGGCATGATAATTCAGCAACATGAATACAGAACAAGGAGAGTGCAGGGCCATCAGCAGCAGTCCAACAGCAGATAATAAGAGTCTGTTACCTGAGTAGAATCTGTTATGAAAGACAATGGCAGCATGGAAGCAATAGTTCTAATTGGGTCAATTAGCCTAAGTTCACATTTCTGCTATGGTGCATGTACCTGTAAATTCAATGAATTCTACTTTATCATGCTGCAGCCCTTGTAAGTATACGCTGCCATCATGCTCTCTGGACCTCTCCCCACCCCCAACATATTGAGATAGTGCATATCACAGTCCTTATTACATGTGTTGCTGTGGAAATGGCACAGAATAATAGCATTGTGAACTTCTTTCACTTGCCTTTTTTTTAAGATGCTCCGATTATTTTAAAAATAGTGTTTTGCTTATTGTTTGTATTTTAGCAATGCCTTTGTAGTTTGCAAATGAAGTCTGTGGCCAGACTGCAAAGTCCTTCTTCCATTGTAAAAGTATGCACCAAATAGCTCGTTACTGTAAGGTTATTTTATTTTATTTTATTTTATTTTATTTTATTTTGTTTTATTTTATTTTATTTATTTTGGGTATGTTTCAGTGGTGCCCATTACTTGTATTTTCCTTTTAATCTGATTCTTAAAGTGGTAGGTTATTTATTCCTGCTGTCCTGGATACTTTGGGAAAAAGCTAGATTGGGGCCCAGTGCTACTTCCCTAAAAGTCAGTGATAAAACTCTAGGGCTGTCTTGCAGGTCCCAGTAAATTTGTGGGGTGGGCAAAGGTCCACCAGGCTCCCCCTTGAAAATAACAAAAGATGTAACAAATTCCTGTACCTTTTTCTTCCTGACACCCAGGAAAACAAACTCAGGTAGTGGGGATTCAGGAGCTCTGGTGAAGTAGGGAGGAAATTTTACAGGACCTGTTGATGAATGGAACATAGGGATACTACTTAGATTCCGTTATCTCAGGATATTTCTCTTCTGCAATCAGGAGGTGTGATTTCAGCACATGAGACATACCTGAGATCACTTTGATCTAGCTAAATCAAAGCTAGCTTGAATAACAATAGCAGTGAAGCTACAGCAGCCTGGGTAGCAGCCTCTTGAGTATGTACCCAGAGCCCTAGCAGGGCAGGACTATATCAGGTATATCTACGTGTGCTGCAATCATACCTTCTGATTGCAGTGTAGATATCTTTAAGCATCCAAATTTTGGGTGCTTATACAAGCTGATCACAAGCTTTAATCCTTTGAAAGTTCACCCATCACTAAAGTAATGCTAGAACAAGGCTATCTGATCTATAAAACCTATTGTTAAAATAGAAACATCTTATAGCACCATATTAAAATGTAGGCATGCCTCTTACACATTGTTCTGTGTTAATGGTCTCACATTAATAGTCTTACTTACAGTATTTCAACATTTTGTGCTAAGCAAGCCTGGCCACTTCATCATGATGGCACAATATTACTGCAGTGGTCAGGCTATATTATTGAGCTATGTCATTGATTACAGTAGAATGAAAGAACAGTAACAGAAGCAGTAGAATTTTGAATGTTACCACTCAGAAAACATTATGTTGCCACTATACATACAGCCACTTTTATAGTCTGCAACTCACGTGGCTGCAGAAAAAATAAACATTTCCTTCATTAGTAATAAACTTGCATTTTATCAAATACTTCCAACAGTCACCATTGTATACAAAATGCCCTTGTCAACAAAGGCAAAGGGGTAAGAAAACTATACAGTCAGTGAATGTTTCATGTCTCACACTTTTCTGTTAGAGTGACTAAATCAGATTGAAATTAAATTAGGATTTCTTAAAAGAAAGTTAATGAGAGAATATGCACTTACACATTTGATATTAGAACTCCAGGGCTCAAAGATCTTCTTGGGTAATTCACCACCACCTCTTTAATATATTTTTTTAGCATTTTATTTAGAGATGTGCAAACTTTCTATTTCTTTCCCCATGTTATGCAAATTACATCGCTGATGGGGAAACCCCAGTGGACGGAACATGTGAGTTGGGAAAGATGGTGATACTTGGAAAGGCAGAATGGGATGTTCTTTTAGGCTGACATTTTCAAAGGAGGCAGGGGTCCGTCTCCCATTGAAAGTCAATGAAAGTTGGACATCAAACTCCTTTAGGCCCCCAAAATTGGAGGCTGAGTTGAGAGCAGTAAATAAGACCAAATGACAGTTCCAATTTCAAACTTGGAAGCTACTGATGCACACTATGGCCCTGATTTGCCACTGTGTCCTTCCAGTTTTACAGTGGTGTAACTCCAGTGAAATCCATCTCTTATTAAAGCCACTTATGGCAACCTACATGCTACATGCAAATGGATGCCACTGAACCCCTATTGCCTGCAAACACACTGGGTTCTCATCAGATAGCCATAAGATGGAAAACATGAGGGTCTAGTTAACGTTCTGAAGAGAAAATGTTAAGGAAAACCCATTTGCTCTTAATTATTCAGTAAAGTAGTATTCTACCATCTGAACTGGCACCAAACCAATGACCTAAATATGAATATGGCATAACAATTCATACATATATCTTGCAAATTTTAACATGTTTCAATAAAAGAAGATATTTTCATTGTTTTTTTTTTTTTACTAGAGAACAGCATGATTTCCAGGAATGGGGATATTTAGGTGTATATATTTTGTTTTATGGAAGGCAGGTGTGGACTGAGGATTTCCAAGACTTATAGCAGCAATAGTAAGGGTCCCCAGATGAGTTTGCCCTCATCGTACTTATTTTTCCGCCAATGGTTTCTCTCATTGATTATCTGTTCAGCTCTGAAAGTGATGTACAATAGCTGCTCCATCTGTGCACCTTGTTGCCATCTACAGAGTAACTGGTGTTGCTACTGCTAAGCACAATGATTGTCCACTGATGATTGTGTACTGCATATTTGCATCAGGTTATTCTGCATAATTGGCTTCTCCATGCACTCCACTGAAAGACTTCTCCTCAGCTGCACTGGCACAGCTCTAGTGGGTTACTCCCTCATTTGGGTAGCAATACTCAAGTAATTGTACAGTATCATTATGGTAGAGAGGGAATTAGTCACTGGAGCCACCACAGAATAGTTTTTTAGGCCCAGACTCAGTCTTAAAAACCAGAACCATTCTTCTTTTCTTTTCTTTTCTTTTCTTTTCTTTTCTTTTCTTTTCTTTTTTCTTTTTTCTTCATGAAGTAACATCCTAAGGAAATCTTTTTCTTCTTTTAAGGATGTATTTTAGCTGCCTACATGTGCATCTAGCTTGCAAGCACTTTTTTAGCTTTCATAGCCTCAAAGTCAACGGGATGTAATACATCTAACACACACAGATGTTTTTGAAAATGGTACCCACTGCCTTTTCTTACAGTCTCTTCTTAAGATATCACACAGCAAAATAGATTCACTTATGTAGGTATACACAGTCCTGCCTCAGCAGAGGGATATGGACTTGGTGACCTGTTGAGGTTCCTCCAAGACCTGTGATTCTGTGCTCCTATTAAAATGGTGAATTTTCTTCTCATTTTTATAGTGTAAATCTAAAGTAATGCGATTGACCTAAATGGCCAGCCCATTTAGTCGAGACTGATACACACATAACCGGCAACAGAATCTGAAGGAGTACTGAGGGGATAGCTTCACACAAGTCGGTAATAAAATCCCACTCCTGCAAAGACAACTGCACCGGAAGGAGCCATGCACAGTTATTGAGCCTCATTGACTTCAGTGGGGCTGTGCATTTGCATGGTTTTCTCTGCAGGATTGTGACCTAAAGCAGCATGCAGAAATCTCAGTCACTGGAAGATCAAATCATGCACAAATCCTCCTTTAAGACATAGCTATGTCACTTTGAAGAACCGATGTATGTCTCAAAGAGCTTGTGGTCCAGATACACAAGAGGTGTAAATCATCATGACTTCATTGAATTCAGTGGAGCTAGGCTGAGTTTCATCAGCTATGAATCTGGCTCCGCTGTTATTAAAGTAAGCCCAAATATTTATGGCCAGTTGGAGAAATGGAAAAAAGGGTGAAAACAAGAAATATCAGAAATAGCTTCCATATTTCACAGAAAAGATACATTTGGTCTAAATTATCCAATAGATTTGCATTAACAGCATTCTTACCCAAAGAAATGTTTGTTTTTGATTGATCAATGCTGATTCTGAAATATGCTTATTTATTTTGGAACTTCATGTTGATGATCATGTGATACACTATACCTTTATAAAACAGAACCCGGCACATTCACCTTTAGCTTTTCCTTCATAATGAGGGACTTAATTCTAGCTCTGACTTTAACCCTAGTGGGTAAGTAAGCACCTTATCTGTCTGGATGGATTTATAGCAGAGACTTTTCTGAATAAGGCTTAAGAGACTAATTGTTCATTTGTAAATATAAACTTCAAAGTTGCATTAATGGACAAGAAAATCTAATAGCAAATTGTCTAGGGAAGGAAAGTTTGGACATATTCTGACTTCAGAACAAAAATCTGTGTTTAAAAATTAACGGAATTACCTGGAAAGTATTATGTAGTACGTACTTCACAGGTTGAGATAAAAAATTGGACAGTAATTAAAAAAAAATATTCTTTTTCATAATTTCTATTTCTTTTCTCTTTCAGGGAGTCAGCATCTTAATTATCGTAAGTATTTTTCCTATCAGATTATATAAGTCTAATGAGTGCAATTGAAATATAATCTGAAAGGTGTATGAATGTTTAATTTAGTTTTACAACTGCTAATGTGTTTCAGAAGTAATATCAAAATGAACAAACTGATTTTTCCTATTTGGAGCTAAGTATACTAAAATATATTCTATAGGTTCTCTATAAGGTTACTGAGCACTGTTTCTTTACAGAACCTGATTTCAAAGAAAACAAGGCTTATACATATGATTATGAAAGTGTACTTCTCAGTGGACTTCCAGACAGAGGACTTGCAAGAGCTGGAATAAAAGTAAAATGTAAAGTGGAAATCAGTGGTATTGGGCCAAAACTTTGTCTTATTAGGGTAAGAAAATGTATCCAATGTGAAAGCTGAAATTACCTCCCTATATTACTTTTTTTTATTTCAAGCTTTCGGGAAATAATTAAGTTTCATCATATGCTTATGCAGGCAGAATGTAACTGATGCTGTTATTTTTTTATTCAATTCCCTATATTCTATTTGCACTTTGCCAGGTAATTCTTAGCTCAAGCCAACCTTGGGAGTGAAGGATCTCTTCTGCTTTGTGGTCAGGGAGACAACAGAATGTAATTTCAAATACATAATAATTTATTACTGGATCAATTCAATTGTTCCCAAACTGTACAACCTAAGATTATTTAATCAACTGATTTTGCAACTAGCAAACAAACAGAAATAAGCATATTATAGCAGCTGGATGTCATTCAATATCTGGCATAAGTATTTTTTTCTGGCTGTTTTCTTTAGCGTCAGTGGAGAAATACCTTGTTGTGCTACACTGAGATTGTATTCTTTTATCGTATGCTGACATTAACATTTCTGAGTAATTACTAAAGATTTCTGATTATATGAAAATGATTTTGACCTTTAATGTAAGCATATATGTGCTTCCAATGAATATATTGAAACATACCCCTTTATTGCTTTGGACTGATTCCATTCAGTCCTGTATGTGTGTGGAAGAAAAATCATTTTTTTAAAGGATTTAACTTAGCAAATTGAATTATGGATAGGAAAGACTAGTGGCTGTGTCCTAATAAGTGCCTGAAAAGTGCAGGAACTTTCAACGGAAGTAGCTCTGCCTTCTGTTGTGAATTCTTATAGGATATAATGAAAGGCAATCGGAAATTTCTCTCTTTGGTTATGTAACATGGCATGCCCTTTCAGCTTTAGGAGAAGTTTATTTTTATGCAATTAAATTTAAAGCATGTGGTTGTGGAGAAGTGAATGGCGCAGGAGATTAACCCTTCACTTGTAGGCCACTAGTTCATATCCACCTCACGTCAAAATTAATGGTCTCAGACCCCTTCCCAGTAGACAAGTATCTTCATAAAACCTCCAGCATAATTCTCACCTATGTTGGCAGTCTCCACTGAGAGCCCAAGTACTGAATAGGCCCTGGAGACTGAACATATATGGCAAAGGCAAACTGATGGGGGCACTGTGTTGGGGCGGGGAGTTGCACTGCAGCAGGGCTACAATATGAAGTGGGGAAGAGAAATCTGCAGCTATCTGAGCTTCCAACCCCAAGGTTCCCCAGTAAAATGTGCAAGGAGGAACAATTCCTCCACTCTGCTCTCTAGCCCCTGCACCCCACATAATTGTGTCACTAAGAATAGCTCAGCAGCCATGTCACTATTAGCTCTATTCTTGGCTGTGCTTTGTGACTTCACTTAGGGGGATCATAGCAAGTCTGCTAAACCCAGGGTTGTGAGTTCAATCCTAGAGGGGGTCATTTAGGGATATGGGGAAAAACACTGTCAGATAATTTAATGGGGGATTGGTCCTGCTTTGAGCAGGGGGTTGGACTAGATGATCTCCTGAGGTCCCTTCCAACCCTGATATTCTATTATTCTAAGTGCCACCAAAGTTAATACTGCTTCTTGCAACATTGACAAAGAGTCCTGTGGCACCTTAAAGACTAACTTTAGTCACTTCTTCAATTCCAGACTAACACGGCTACCTCTCTGATTCTTGACATCTTGCAACATTGACTTTCCCCACAATTTACTTTAGGTCTTCCATAGTTCTGGTTAGGGTGACCAGATAGCAAGCATGAAAAATCGGGATGGGGAGTAATAGGAGCCTACATAAGAAAAAGACTCAAAAATCAGGACTGTCCCTATAAAATTGGGACATCTGGTTACCCTAGTGCTGATGGTAGAATATGGCTCAGTGTGGCTCTTCTCTGGCTCAGTTCTGTACACAGCCCAACCGTTGGGCTACACAGATGATCTGTGAATTGAGACAAAGAATTGTATGTGTGGAAACATCCCACTCAGCCACTTTTTACATCTGCTAGTCCCTGACATGGCTTTATCTTGAGGTATTGCTTCCTAAAATCCTAAGAAGAAAAGTTAATGTAAAAATGATATTTCCCCCTTCTCTCCCAGATTCATTCACTCGAAGCAGCAGAATACAATGGTATCTGGCCTAGAGATTCATTTGCACGGTCATCTAAACTGACTCAGGCCCTCTCAGCACAACTGAGAAGCCCCATCAAATTTGAATACAGCAATGGCCGTGTTGGAAATCTTATGGCTCCATATACTCTCTCAGATGATGGTCTTAATTTCTATCGAGGACTTCTGAATGTGCTGGAATTCACCATGAAGAAGTCACAGAATACATATAACTTGCAGGAGGTGAGCACTTTGCTTTGGTAATTATGTTTGTGGTGTAATTTGAATAAGCATACACTTCTGGATCTAACACATTTGTCTGAATTCAGTGTTTCGTATATATTTACTAGTAAGCAACATCTAGATTTACAGGAAAGTTGTTTATTTATTCTGTACTGCCACTGATAGATCTGTGCCTTAATGGTCCAGAGAAATGTATAGATTTTTAATCTAATTGATCAGATGTTTCAGGAGTGCATTAACAACATTAGAAGATAACATAAGATGACATGGCTTGTTGGGTGGTAAAAGGAAAAAGCAAACCACTGTGAAAGCTATAATGTTAGTCTACAAAAAATGTGATTAATATATTAAAATAAGCTTAAACCCTCAGCATATTGTTAACATTTCTAGAAATAATAGCAATTTGATGTCTCTAAGAAATCATGTATACTTTAATCTCTTTTTGCTCCTATTTGAGAAGGAATATAGTACATTTGCTGTTGTGTTATTATAATAGCATTTACAGCTGTACTTGATGTTCTGTTGGAATTTCCACTATTTTTTGTGTTTTAATATCTTTTTAAGTCACCCCACGTTGAAATTCACCATACAGATTGAAATTTATTTAGTTTTTCATAAATATATTTACATTGATGAGGTTGGTTTTCGTTTCATTGATGTTATTGTGCTTTCAAAATATTTTTATTGCAAATGTAGACCAAAACCACTTTCATTTACTTAATATGATCAGAATAAGGTTCAGAAATGAGCTTCAGGATCTCATATTTTTCACAATATTTGTTCCACCTGCAGCACCATATTGAGACCTTGCAGCATATGCAGTATTTCTAAAGGAATTGGTTACATGGGGTAGTCCCGTTGCCAACCTACACATATGGGTTTAGCTACTGAAATCTTCTCTGAGTTTTCATTATTTTACTCAGTCATTTACTGGTTAATAAACCTTGGCATCTTTCCCTGAGGATCTCAAAGCACTTTACAAAGGAAGATAGGCATCACAATAGGTCCCAAAACACAGAAGGTGAACCTGAGAAGCAGAAACTGACTCTCCGTTTCCTGTGCCTCCTAAACTCCCAGTGATGTCAATAAGAGTTTAGGATATTTAAGAAATGCAGAATCAGGTGATAAATGACTTACAAGAGATCATTTAATTAATGGGAGTTTTAACTGAGGTCTGAAAAATCAGGTCCCATACCACTAAGTCCCTCGAGCAATTGTACACTTCCGTTAACAATGAAAAGTTGGGAAATGAACCATTCCCCCCAAAAATACATTCACTTATCTCTCTTTAACATTAGTAGAAGTCCTGTTCGCTGACTGAAGAGAACCAATATGCCTTACACATAAAAAAATTTCAAGTAGTATTAAATATCTGAGTTAAACCTTCAAATGCAAGTAAATCCACAGTTAAAGCTTCACTATTCTTACCTAATGTATAATTATTGCTGCTCACATTGTGTGTCAGATTATCTGCTATTCTGAAGCCTCTAATAGAGGAATGTATGAGCTGAAGATTAGGTATAATAGGATTTTTAAGGGCAAAGTATCAGCTATAACTCAAAAATCTCTTGCTTTTGAAGTTTAATTCTGACTGATCAAATTATTTCAGCGCATATTTATTAATTGTTCCAAATTATATTTCCTATTCCATAGTTTCTAATTGGAAATTGATACAAACCTCCCACTGAGTCAAAATTTTGTCCCACTGAAGTCAGTGGGAATTTTGTCCGTGCTTTCAGTGGAATCCCTGCTTTGGCCCTTTGACAGTATATGCATAGTAGAGCTCCATGTTAGGCATCCCGCACTTCTGCATCAGGAGAAGCATTCTCTGAGAGCTGATTGGTTCTCATTTTTGGCAGGCTGGGATCGATGGTGTTTGCAATACAACCTACGTGATTCAAGAAAACAAGAAAGCAAAGCAAATCTATGTGACAAAATCCAAGGACCTAAACAGCTGTGATGAGAGAGCTGAGGTGTTTACAGGTGCTGCATATACTTGCCAATGCCCAGCCTGCAGAGAAGTAAGTAAGATGGATTTATGTTTAAACACACTGCGGAGCTGATTCTTCTCTCACATGTATTGGTTTTGCACCCATTTAACTACATTGGCTCCTGATTTACACCACTTAAAGTGGAAGGCAAATTAGGCTTATTATATCTAATTATTTATATTTGCTTTCTGCATGGAATTCATGCATACTGGCCAATGCAAAGCCTCTGTATCACATTATGCCCTCAGAATAGGGGTACGTATGTCTCATGCTGTCTCTTATCAGAACAGAATTCTACTCTCTCAAAAGAATGATCAGTTGCTTAAATTTAAGGAAAGAAATGTTTATGCTTAAAATTCTTAATAGTATGAGCAATGGGATTGAACTCCATTATGTAAATATGCAAGCAGAGTTCACATAAGACATTCATGGGAACAGTACACAGAGTACCCCTGCAAACAAATGGGTCACACTAGATGATGTAAGAGAGATTTTCTGAGCCTACTATCTATGAATTCTATTCACAGAATTTAAATTAAATAACTTTCTATTTGTCACTTTTTCATTCTGAAGAACAACAGGTATTCCCGGGCAACCACTACTTACAATTACAAAATCAGATCTTCCCGTGACGAGGCTTTAATTGTACAAGCCGATGTCCAAGAAGTCCATCAGTTCACACCATTCAATGAGGTCACTGGAGGAGATGCTGTAGTAGAAGCAAGGTACTGTACATCTGCATAGCTGATCCAAAATTACATATCCCTTTAATTCACTAATTCAGCATCTAAGTAATCTAGTCAAATTCCCTAACTGAAATGAGACCTCTGCGCCTGCAACATGTTGACTGGTAATATTACATTATATAAAGCCTCAACCAGAAAATAAAAAAAAGAAAAACCTTCACTGTTGGTCATAAATCTGAAATGTGCATCACTATCCAAATTTTGCTAGCTAAAGTTGGCAGTATTTGATGAGTTTATTCTCTCAGATATTTGATTTATGCCTTAAAAGCCGAGATAAATGCAATTTGATCTGAAAAATTGCGAACTAATGTATTTGTAGTAAAATACTCTGACACACAGTTACTCACTAAAAGAAAGATCCCTGGAAAGCCACATCACTGAAGGAGACCAATGTGGATATTCATAACAGTTTGAAATTTGCCATGTTGCCAACGCAGTTATGGGTATGGCTGGTTGAAAATTTTCCATCACATCTGCTTTTGATGTGTAACTTGGGTTTTAACCAATGAAATGTTACACTAAAGGTATTTGATGTCTGTGGAAATTCTGAATTTATGTCAAAAACTTTGTGGCCAAAACCTGAAAATATTTGGCTGAAAATTTAAACCTTCCAGTTTTCAGCTGAAATCCAAAGAAGATTCACATTTTCTTTATTAATTTTTTTTCATTTTCTACAAAGTTTTCCACAGTAACAAATTATTTTATGACCACCTCTAGTGATTACAGAGGTGGTTACAGAGGTGGTTACAGTGGTTACAGAGGCATCATGTCACATGAGGTGATTACAGTGAACACAGAGGTGTATTACAAAGGTGTATACAGTGGTGTATTACAGAATACAGAGGTGATTACAGTGGTTACAGAGGCATCATGTCACAGAGTAGGGAAGAGAGAGAGTTCTTTTTATCATTTAGCTATATTTCACCTCAAGCCAGATCCTAGCTTATGTCAACTGGCATTGGTCCATAAAATTCTGTGAGGAACTGACCCTTCCACTATAGCCTATGGGTCTAGGCCCTGCAATACCAGAAAAATTAAGACAAATTAGGAATTCAGAGAACTACAACAAAAATAAATATAGGGCTGGAGACCAATTAATTAGCCAAGAGGAGCATGAGTGGGCATGAGAACTTGGTTAAACAGTGAACAAGTGGAGGTAGGATAAGGTACGTTGAAGAACTTTTACACTCTAAGGATCAGATGTGGATACACATTTGGGTGCTGATGATGGAAGATATTTGATGCAGCCCAGGAAAGGGTCAGGCATAGTTGCAGACCACATGCCAGATCCTAAGTTGTTGTTTATTAGCAGAGCTCTCTTGGAGCCAATGGACTTTCATTGAGTTCCACCCACTTAGGACCTGGCCCTCTGTCTTCAGGAGAGCACAGGCTGCTTCCTTCCTGTTCCTAAAGGGCTGCTTGATGCCCCCAAAAGAGTGGAAAAGAGACTCAGCAGTGGCTTTGCTCTGCTCCTATACTCCATGAACTGTCCAGCAGAACTGGCTAACCACACAAGGGATAGTAAGAGGAGGGCATGCAGTCTGGGTCTCCAGAAAGCATTTGTCAGATAACTAAATCTATTTAAAATACATTTGTCATAAAAGTCGGAACTAAAATATCAAGAAATGTAATACACTTGGGGTCAGATTTTCAAAACTGTTCACTGCTGGTCTAACACTGCTCCCATTGAAGTCGGGGGAGTTTTATTATTATTTCATCTTTTAACCCCACCCTTAGGCCATGGCTACATTACAAAGCCTATGCCAGCCTTGTCTCCAATATAGATGCCACCAGATGGAGGTGTTCTCCCAGTATAGTAACACTCCCTGAACAGCATCAGCTAAGGCCAATGAAGAGCGTGTCTGCTGGCAAGATGCATCTACATTGGGGGATTTGTTGGCATACCTGCATCACTAGATTTATTTTCCCCCTTCACATTCCCAGCTGACATAGTTATGCTGATATAAGTTTTAAGTGTAGACCAAGCCTTGATATTCATTTTCTCATATACACATATATGCCTCTTCCCCATACTTCAGAACCGGAGGTATATTATATGTCTGGTGAGTCCTGGAAGGGGGAAAATCCTGTCTGAGTGTACCTGGCATTATACTTTCTGGTCCCAGTGCCCTTCCAGTAATATTGTATAACTTTTCTGGAAAGGAAGAATCTCTTTTGATTGTATAGACCTTTGTATTCAGCTTCTACTGGATTGTCTGTACAGTATTTTTATAATAATTTTGCAAACATCTTATGGAATTCCTATAGAAACAGTGTGTGAATGTTTCAAAGGATCTCTGTAGAGATTCAAAAGTAAACATGCCAATTTTCTATGGAGGTTTTTGAAGACTGTTCAGTCTTTCTACTGGAATGTTCTCAGATGTTCAGTACAAATATCTAAAAGTCTTATATTGTCCTAAATTACCTATCTAAATATAACTGGAAGGATAGGACACATCCCTTTAGCCACAAATATGGCAAGGATAAGAAATGTTTACAAGCACAGCCTCTCATTAATACTTCTTGACGATGAAGGGTGATGGTCTGGCTCAGATTGAAAAGCTTCCAGACGTTTGGATGTTTTTTCCAAAGTATCTGACTCTCTTTGCTTGAGAAATCAGGTTGGAAATCTCATGAGAACATTTCATCTTATGAAAACCCCAGGACATTCTGCTTACAGTTGGGTCAGTAATAATTTAAGAAGAGACTGTAACATTTCTTGCATTATTTCACTTTTTTCACTTCCATTTGAAATCAGAAAGTGCAGAGATCTGTAAGAACTCTCATGAAACCTCTAGACAGGCTCAAAATTCAGTGATGATTTCTGATGAAGGATCAAGTCAGTTTTTTATCTGAACTTCAATACACAAATGTACATATAACACACACATTTCCTGTGATTTTACGCTGAGAGGTTCTGAGTAATGGGAGTTGCAGGTTCTCTCAGGATCAGGCCCCCTCTCTGGATTTCAGTGGATATGTTTGTGAATAACTTTGCATCTTGATAACAAAACACTGTTACAAAAATGCATGATTATATTAAGAGCAGAACTTCTCTTCATTTTGCACACTGGATCTCATGATGTTATTTCACTGGGTTTCTCCATTGCAGGCAGAAGCTGGCACTGACTGATGTGCAAAAACACTCCCCAGAAGTCCCACCAACAGAATTTAGGAAACGTGGATCACTTCGGTACCAGTTTGACAGTGAATTACTTCCACTTCCCTTCCAGTTATTCAAAATCAAAAACTTGGAGAGTCAGGTAAATGAACTGCCGGAAGTAAATATTTTGCTGTAAATTGGTGCTGATGCATATGGGAAGGGGAACATATTTGATCTTCCTTATATTTTAATTTTCTTGCAGATAGTGGAAAACCTGCAATATCTGGTAGAGCACACACATGAGCGGGTTCCTAGTGATGCTCCACAAAGATTTCTGCAGCTTGTACAGCTTTTCCGGACAGCAAATGGTAATATCTATGAGTCAATTTGGAAACAGTTTTCTAGCCAGCCAATACACAGGTAATAGTAACTTTAGTTCTTGAAACTGTGATCTAAAATTAAAGTGTTCAGATGCAAATCTGGAAAATGATCATTGTCTTTCCTATTGCAGGCGCTTGATTTTGGATACAATTCCTGCCACTTCCACTCATGATGCAATCAGATTCTTAAGGCAAAAAATTGAAAGGCAAGAACTCAGTGACTTGGAAGCAGCTCAGGCCGTGCTTGTGGGCCTGCATTTAAGCACACCAACCCGTGATGTGATAGAGGAAGCTGTGGTAGGATGTTTTAACACTCTCTAATCTTTCTTCACCAATTCTAGCATCCATTGTACTTACTCCTTTGGCAAAATTGCAAAGGCTTTGAAAATACAAAGTTTTTATATCCGCTAGTGAGGTTGAAAAGAGTTTATTTCCTGACTGTGTTGGAAGGGCGGAAGCGATCAAAAGGGCATAGATGACGCCAGAATGAAACTGGTAATGTAGTTTTAATGTTGCAAACTGATTTCTGGAATTCTTTTGTCCAAATTAATTTTATAGTTAGATCAAGATTGACTCTGTAACTGAGGAACTCCACAACAGCTAGACAGCAAGAAATATATGTTTTGCTTTGTCAGAATACATTGGGCCTATTCTGTCCTGTCAGGATTGGTATAAATCAGAGCAATTCTTCTGAAGTCAAGGGAATATTGCCACTGTGGAATGAACTTGTGTAATAAAGAGCAGAGTCAGGCTCATTATAAAATTTTGTACATATTCTCTGGGTCAGATTCTGCCCTCAGAAGCAGATAGTCGTTTCCTCTTAATTTCAATGAGAGCCATGCCTTTAAGAGCAAAACGTGACCCTCTATGAATCAGGGCCGGCTCTAACTTTTTTGCTGCCCCAAGCGAAAAAAAAAGGGTGGCTGGAGGAGCGCCGCCAGAAAAAAAATATGGCAGCGTGGAGGAAGAGGAGCGCGGCCCTGAGATTGGCCAGAATGCCACCCCTTACAGAGTGCCATCCCAGGCACGTGCTTCCTGTGTTGGTTCCTGGAGCCGGCCCTGCTATGAATGTCAGTACAGACCAGTTATTAGCATATTCACCTCTGGGGCAGAAAGTGATGGATTCAAGTCTGATGTTAGCATATGCTTTCATGCCAAATATTCCATTAGTCTGAATTATTGGGATATATTTAGTATCCATCTTAGCTTCTTGTCCCTATAGTTCAGGCAATTATAAAACAACAAAGAACACTCATAGTTTTATGAATACTATGTGCCCCTCGGTTCTTAGTAAAATTCACCTTCCCTCCTAGGGTGATTTTTCACCCTTTGGATTATAAGAATTTAATACCCAAATCAAAATCTGGAATATTATTAAAACAACAAATCTGAAGTTTCTTAGAGATACCATATGGTCACTATGTGAAATACAGTAACAACCACAGATCAGCTAAGAAGCCAGCCTTTTCGGGGACTATCAATTGCTATGCATTGCCTTTTCCTGTATGCGGATTTATATAAAATGTACATAAATTCAAAATAAAAATGAAATTATTTCTTGCTATTGATATTAATGTCCAAATATTTTCTCTCTAGCTCATCCTGAAAAAGACTCATCCACGATCAGATCCTTTATTTCACAGAATTGCCTATCTAGCCTATGCCTCACTGGTTCACAAGCACTGCTCCGTTTCAGACTCATGCCCTGAGTCAGCTCTCCAGGTACACAGCTTGAGTTTCTTTTATTTATTTTTTAAAAGAAAAATTGTAATTGAGACAATTAAGGTTGGAAGGACAAAGCATATCATTCTGCACGCTTTCATGGCATCTTTTATCTGAGGCTCTCAAAATGCTTTATAGTGAAGTCTCATGACACACTTCCATGGTACTGATAAATATAACCATGTAAGCAATGTGCAAATTAAGGAACACAAAATGTAATTCCTTGCCTAAAATCATGTGGTGAGTCAGTTGTAGAGCTAGGAAGAGAACCCAGAAATCCTGACACCCAGACATCTACTTACACCAATAGACTACACTGCCCGCTGGCAATAATAATATCTAGTTCCTATACAGCATTTTTCCTAAGTAAGTCTTAAAGTACTTTGCAAAGGTGGTAAGTATCATTTTTCCCATTTTGCAGTTGGGCAAACAGAAGCACAGAGGGCTAAAGTGACTTGTATAAGCTCACCCAGCAGGCCAAGAGCAGAGCCAGGAATAGAACCCAGGTGTCCTGCAGTGTAGCACTCTTTCTCCACTAGGCTACACTGTCTCCTACCTCATTAAAATCAATGTTACTGGGAGATGGGAAGTATTTAAAGCAAAGCAAGGTGTCAGACAGGAATTTTTTTAAAATTTAGATTTGCCTATTAGTATTATCCTGTGCAAGTTTTAGCAAGATTAATAGATCAAATATATGATGTCTTAAAAAACAAAAGTTTCTCTTTAGGCTTATCTGATGTATTGAAAATATTCTATGATACTTTGGCTCCTTTCATTTAGCCTTTTTTGTACAGTCAGAAGAGTTATCTACCATGCATGCGTTTGTTGTAGCTACATGTTCGAAAGTGACAGCTATTTAGACCACAAGTACAAATCCTGCCCAGTGACTAAAAAATGTTAGGATTTGCTTTCTTTACAAGCAGCAGAATGAAATGGCCTGGTGGTCTCCCTTGAAGTCCCTACTACAAAAACTGCCACTCTCATTGGCAGAGATTTGAACCTTTATTAACCATCTCATAAAAGAGACTAATGACAGAATGGGCCTAAAGGCTAGTCTGTCTTCTTGCATCTCAGGGGGTTCTTAAACAGGTGAGGATTTTCAAATGCACCAATGCCAGGTTCCTAACTCTCATTGAAAGTCAATGAGAATTGGATCCTAACTGCCATTTGCACCTTTATACATCTAACCCATCATGTTTAAGGTTTATTGGTGAGGAACTGTGCATTGCTGCTGTCTATGCTGTACTTGTTCCAAGAACAAATTCATAACTTCAGTCTTCAGGGCTAAAATTCCAGCAATTTCTATGAGCACTAAATGCAACTGAAAATACTTCCATTCAGTTATTTGAACAAACTGAAACTACCCAGCCACCCCCTCAGGGTATGTTTACAGAGCAGAATTGCAACTTAAACCCTCTTTTTGTTTTTTCAGCCACTATATGATTTAGCAGCTGAAGCATCCAGCAGGGCCAATGAGGAAGAAATGGTCCTGGCCATGAAGGCGTTTGGGAATGTAGGACATCCAGCTGTCCTAAAGCGTCTCATGAAGTTTATGCCAGGCCATGCACCTGGTGCTTCTGATCTCCCAGTCAGGGTTCAATGTAGTGCAGTGATGGCCCTGACAAACATGGCCAAGAGAGACCCACGAAAGGTAAGGAAACATGGAATCCCTCTTTAGCATGCGCTATAAGCTCAACGTGTTGTTTCTATTTGTTGCAAGACCGGGGTGGCATTTTATACATATATCTGGTAGGTTTCTTTACATTGATTCCATTATTCATGAGTGGGAACCTCCAATTCCTTAAGACACATTCATCTTCAGAATTTTTCAGAATGCATGGAAGAGATTAGTATAAGGATACTTTCATTTTTTTTTGGTTGTCAGCATTTGCATTTTAAAATCTTATTTTCCAAAGATACACGAGAGAGAAGTTACAGATCAAAATGTGGTTAGTGTTATTTCTACACTGGTGTGAGAGAGAATTCACAAAGCAAGGTTTTCTAAAGATTTATATTAAATATAGATTGTCACATCTCCTCATAAATCAGGGCCATACCTTAGATAGATATTGATCTCTCATAGATACTGCAGATTTGAATCCTAATTATGAATGTATAGACATGGTGTGTGTTTAAACCATAAACAGAACATTTATTAAATGTAACTTTTGTCTTTGAGTTACACTATGATCAGGCAGCACAAAATAGTCTCTTGATCCACAGATCTGGCTTTACTGCTACTCTCACCTGAAAACAGCCTTATTTTGAACCAGAAACCTTATGTTTTCAAGTTTTACTTATGTTCAGGATTCCTTTTTAATCACTCAGCATGGGATATTGTTGTTTTCTTTTCTTTTTCTTTTCTTTCTCTAAACAAAAAAAAAAAATTATATGGTTTTAATTAACCTTTACATCAGCTGAATGCACAACATCCCACTGAGGCTTTATCAGGGTTTCCATTATACCCAATTTTTGTATATGTTGTATTGATCTCATATATTGGCTCCAGGGTAAGCTGCTTCAGAGTGTGTTTTTAGCAGGAAAAAAATAAGGAATCAGCTGCTAGGTAGCACGGAGATGGGGGTTGAGCCAGAGTTTCTTCTTCAGAGGAAAAGAAAAAGCTGCTTTGGTGTTTCAAAGTGGTACTGTGGCTGTGATTCCCATTCCTCATATGGCCCAGGCAGTTATTTCATTACATTTATTACGCACTTACTGGAAAAACTCTAATCTGAAGTATTTTAATGTCCATGACTGGCTGTTTCACTGTATAAGAAATAATGTGATCCCAGGTTTGTGGTTTGCTACACACACAAATTTGCTCTGATCAATCCTACCAAGTGGCCTTTCATTTCATTGCTTCATTTGAAATAGTGTGTACATGTTGGAAACATCTGCATCATTTGTAGTCACCTTTATTTTAACATTTGCTAATCCACATCACTAAATGAATATCAGGTCAGTTAGAGCTTGATCATTAATTCCATTAAAGTACTTTGGATCAAGCCCTTACACTGCACACCCTGGAGACTTACACTACTAAGTATTGTACAGCCCAGACTATATTTGTCACATATAACAATGTGCAGTTCTATGTGTTGTGTAAACTTGAGGTGGCTGGATGAGAATCTACAAGTATCTATGTGGGGAAGGGATTTCTGATAATAGAGGGCTGCTCAGTCTAGCAGACAAAGCTATAACGAGATCCAATGGCTGGAAGTTGAAGCTAGACAAATTCAGACTAGAAATAAAGGCACATGCAGGGTAACTAACCATTGGAACAACTTACAAGGTAAGTGGTGGGTTCTTCATCACTTGAAGTCTTTAATCCAAGACTGACTAACTTTTTAAAAGAATTGCTATAGCTCAAACAGAAGTTCTGGGTTTCATGCAAAATGTTTTGGATGAGGTCCTTTGACCCAATGTGGTTCAACTAGATGGTCATAATGGTCCCTTCTGAATTTAAGATTATGAGCTTTGTTGCCACATTACTGAATGAAATGGAAAAAAAAAAGCATGGATTTTGTTTCTAACACAAGACTTATACTACACTTGTGGCAAAGGGTGGGAAAAGATAAATAGTTCATTGCAAATGTTCAAACATATAGTAACTTAAAATTCTATTTACTATTTTCAGGTACAAGATATTACCCTGGAGTTGTTCCTAGACCACACGATTAAACCTCAAGTCCGAATGATTGCTGCCTTTGTTCTGCTTGAAGCCAAACCAGGTCTTCCTGTCTTGGTGACATTAGCTAATGCTATGCTAAAAGAACCTAGCATGCAAGTGGCAAGTTTCATTTTTACTTCCCTGAGGGCTCTGGGCAGAAGTACAGCTCCGGATCTCCAAGTCGTGTAAGGCCACTACACATTATTTCTCTAAAAGAGATACTTGATTTCCTGAAAACTGCAATGGGGATGTTAATATGATACAATTCATTGAATCTTTCAGGGCTTCTGCCTGCAGAATGGCTATCAAAATACTCAGCCCCAAACTTGACAAACCTGGCTATCGAGTCAGCAAAGTTTTCCGCATGAGTATGTTTAGAGGTAAGTTTCAAATTTCTCCATTTTTATTAATCACTGTAGGCTTTGAAATAAAATACACATAAGGGAATCATACAAGTCCCAGTTCTACCAATAGATTCCTGAACTACTCAGTTGGACATTGTACCTGAAAATTCTTCTATCAGGAATATAATGCCATATCCAAGGATCTTCCCTTTAAAGACATTTATATCCCTGTGCATTTTACGTTGTACGCAGCCAGACCAATATAGCTTCCATGATGGGCTAGGAACAATGCAGACATAGGCCAAGTTTTCAAGCTATAGTTGGGCATCAGAACTGATCAAAACTAAATAAAAGAGGTCTGATTTCTCAAAGTGCTGAGCCTCCACCACTCTTCCTGAATTCAAATGCAGCTGTGAATGTACAACACTTCTGAAAATAGGTGCCCATCTTTAAAAACTCAAGTTTGAAAATATTGAGACACAAACATTTCCTTTTCCCACAAACAACTGAGATTTACGTCTATAGCTTTTGTTTGCACCATCATACCCTACATTCTCCTGTACAATACAGTAGATCCATGTGTGGGATCCTGTTGATTTCCCACTCCTGTCAATGGGAGTTTCATGCACAAGTTATAGGCAGTGTAAAGCCGTTAGCTGTATGAAGAGAAAGAACATGATAAGAAGACACATGCTTGCTCAACCTAATTCTAGCTATTTTCATGCAAGTTATATTTTATAATGGCAATTCTTTAAGTGGTTCCCCAATACAAATGACCATGACAGCACCAACAATTTGGCATACGTAGCTGACAGAGTAGGGAGATTATATCTATAAACACAATCCCCCTCTGTATGGGGATGTTTGGATGTTTTTATCACTTTTTTAACTCATCAGGATATTTAAAGCTACTTTTGTAAAAAATCAGTGAAAAGCAAGACCTTGAAACATTCTAAACCTATAGTGACAAATTAAGATGTATTTTTGTTATTAATTATTAATTATCAATTTTGTTATTATTCTGTTTTATTGGAAAGCCTTGGTAGATCTCGTTATTGCTCTGCCTTTATTTCATGGATTTTACATGACCATTTAATCTGCTCTACAATGAAAATAAGTTTAGTACATACCACAGTGACCACAGTAATATATGATATACGTGCTTGCTACCTTGGAGACGCAGACAGATAGTGCCTGAATACAATCACTAATACATGCTATGTGAACTTTTGTACCTTTTAAAACAAATTCAGGGAGATACTCTAGAAATTATTACAGGACTAAATAAAACACATTTATTAATATTTTAGGGTTTCATTTTTGAACATTGCTTTTTGTCAGCAATGTTTTTTTCCATCAGTCTCACAGTCTTCCTTGAGATATGCCGTCTAGTCAGATAAGTTTATATGTATCCACATCTCTCCAGATATAATGGCTAAAGGGCATCATATGACTATGCCAACACGATTTTCCATTGGTAAATATTTTCTCAGAAAAACTACAAATATTTGATACTCAAGCTGTATGAGTTACTGACACACACTGATGGAAAATGTCCATGCTCTCTTCAAGTTAATACATTTTCTGTAATCATCTAAACATTTAAAGGCAGCAATTCCTATTAAATGTCAGTAGACGCAGTGTTTGGATTAATGACAAGATTTCATGAGCTAGAATGAAGACAATATGTATCTGTAACACGCTGGCTATGTGTCATGTCCTAGATCAGTGGCTGGTTCACATAAAGGATGATAGAGTACTGATGCTACTAGCTAATGGACATATCTCAGTTGGTGGAGACTTGTGGTTCTGGTGTTGAAAGCCCCAGATTTACTCTTTAGTGGGTGATCCAATGTGGGATCATTACACACTAAAATGACATCTCTTGGCTGTATTGGGGACCATATGAAAATTATAGCTCTTGGTGGCTTAGTTTGTTGACTCCAGTCCTTTCTCTATTAGCTTCCTGTGTTATGTAATGGGATTGCAGCAACAGAGGTTCTCAGTAAAGTTTATTCAGCTTTGTGCTACATTGTTGGTGTCATCTGGTCCTAAAGCCAGTTTAACCAGCATGTGGAGTATAATTCCAAAGTAAGGGTGATCCTCCAGTGGCAGAGATCTAACACAGGAGTTCTTCAGCCACTCACTTGTTGTTCCCTTGTTATATCACAGCTGCTGGTGATATAACAAGGGAAGAGTGGGCATAGCTGGAGGAAAGGAGGGGTAGTAGGGATATCCCTGTGCTATCCTGGTTCTCATATATGGTTTTGGTCTTGTTATTGATGAAGCCCAGGTTTTTTTTAGAAGAGCCTTGAGGTTGCTTTCACACAACACAGGGACTAGACTGGACAGAGCTGCACCAAGATCAAGGGAGTGCAAAGATGAGCTTTAAACCATCTTAGCACAAAACCATCGGACATGTGTTCTGTACATATTAATCATGCCCTAGGATCTTCCCCGTTATGTATAATAAACCTAAAGAATGGGAAATATGTATAAATTACATTGCTCTGTATTTACTTGACAGTTAACAATTACTGAGCAATTAGTACCTCTTCATGTAAGGAGTTACAACATTTATTACTAGATATATTCAACTGCCTTAGAGTAATTTGGGAGACACATCTACACCTCACCATCTGTCCTTGTAGGACATCTATATCACTTTCCCTGAACTGTTAGCAAAGGATGGCAAATCTGTTTCAATTCCTGATCCCCTTTGTCAAGTTACATTGAATGATGTCTTGTAAGTGCACCTCATAAGCTGATGTTACAGAATCTGACCGGATGTAAATGATATAGCAGAAGCAATTGAAAAAAACAGCATAATTGCTATGCAACTAGCAGGGGAGTTGTAATTTTGTCCATTAATAGTTCAAATATGCAGAATATTCTGCTTATGACAGTTTTATGCCATCAGTTTTATTACTGGGATTTCTGGCCTCTCTCATGTCATGCTGTATTGCTCATATTATGCAATTAGTAAATTGATACAGTCTGCACTCTGTGGTTTTAAAAACTAACTGAGCTTGTGTTTTACTGTATATTTTCCTTTCTCTTTAGAGTCTCTAATGATTGGACTGGCAGGCCAATTTTTGACACTGAATAATGTAGGCAGCATATTCCCTTCAGTAGCATTGTCCAAATTCAGGACCCATTTCGTTGGACGCATTGCTGAACCTTTGGAGGTAAATGGGCGTTCCCACAATTTTTCTCTGATTAATATCACTTTTTTTATCCTTCCCTCACTCCTTTTTTCATTGATGATTTACTTCTTTACACAGGTGGTACTGAGAGCCGAAAGACTGCAGGAGGTGTTACTGAAAAAACACTTACCTGACAGTGATTCTGACAGTGCATTTGATGTGAGGGAAGTTCTGAAAACGGTGCGTTCACAGAAAAAAAAATGTAGTAAGGGGTTAATCCTACCAGTGCTGGGAACATTCTAACAAACTTCTTCTTTTCACATAGCTCTCTGACTGGAAGGCACAGCCCAGTGATAAACCTCTTGCAGCAATCTGTGTGAAGGTGTTCGGACAAGAAATATACTTTGGTGGACTTGACAAGAATTCCATGCAAACTCTATTGCAGGTAGCTCTTTGATAGCACCATCAGACACATGATCAAAAGGTGTAAAATACTGTTTGGGTTTTTTTTCTCTTTCTCTTTTCTTTTAACTTTACTCATGAGATGTTTTGCTGTAAGGATTTGATCATGTACAATAAGTTCAAACTTTGATCAACGGTAATTATCATCACTGCTGGCAGATTTTCTCCTGCAGCATAACTTGTGACATGGACTATGAATTCAAGTTCTACTTATTTAAACAGGGCAAATCTATAATTGCAGGCATTGTATGGACAAGAAGAAAAAATTCCCTCAATAAAGAAATTCATAAATCATCTTCAAAGTGGTGTAGGGATCCAATGGTCGAAAGCTCTGTTGTCTGCAGAAGTCCGTCTCATTGTGCCTACGTGTACTGGACTCCCAATGGAGACAAGCTTGTATCATGCTTCTTTCACAAATGTTGCAGGAAGTGGTAAGGCAAATTGAAAATCAAGTGGTATGCAGGACTGCATGGTACTTTTTACATGGATTCATATTCTTTTCTTTCTTTACAATAGTTCAAGCACAGATTTCACCAACTCCAAGTTCCGATTTCAGACTGGCTGACTTACTTAATGCCAATATTAAAGTGCGATCCAAGATGACCGTAAGGTAAACATTTAGTACAAAATAAAATGATTGCATTTCCAAATGCACGGGGCAGTTGTAAGTACCTGTCAGCAGTTTACTGTATGCATACAACTTCACCATGTTCTAATTTTTCAGCCTAGTCAAGGACATGATCTTTGTAATGGGAACGAATACACGTCTATTCCAAGCTGGATTGGAGGCACACGCTAAAGTGAATGTAAATCTCCCTATGAACGTTGCGGCTACTGTGAATATTAAGGATAAGAATTTCAAATTGGAAATCCCACCATGCAGCCAGGAAACTGAAGTCATTGCTGCAAGGTAAGCTGCATCTGTTTTACGACTGGGATTTCTGGATTTTCTCATATCAGATTATATCAGTCATATTATGATGCTTATGGTGATATTATATTATCTTCCTATGTAGTAATGCAGAAAAGAATCTTTTGAAAATAAAATGCATTTCCTTTTTAGCAGTCACCCCATGTAAATAATTTGGCTAACTGACACTGTATGGCATAACTAACTTATTATAGAATAAATGCCTTGAATCAAAAATTATGCTTAAATAAACGCCACTTCTCTCCAGTGTTCTTCACTTGCTTTTCTCTCTTAAACCACTTTTAGGCCCAAGCTGTTTATAACATTCATTTAATCATTTTTTTTCTCAAATAACTACATAATATATATGTATTTAAAAATTTGCATTTGAAAGCACAAGATTAGGTTTAAGCAAAATGAACCCGATTGATTATAATTGGAACACATTGCTAATCACACACATACACACACACACACACACACACACACATTCAGTGTTTTAAAATTGTACAGCATTTGGCATTTCTTGTGTTTTTATCTGGTTTTCCTGTGATGGGCATTTGATCTTCTTGCTTGATAGGTCCACTTGATTTACTACCATTGCATGCAACTGCAAAACGGTCTGGAAAAATATTGCAGCCAAATGCCAAAGAAGCAAAACCAGATAGAAATACAAGTACAAAGAGAGCCAGCGAGGAAAAAAAAGAGCGTGTACAAGGAATCAAAGCAGCACACCAAAGCTTAGGAAAATGCTCATATAAAAAAAACACAAAAGCCAGACTGAAAATTCATCACAATGGAGAAGTGCCACCAACATCAGAAATCTACCATGCCCAGAAATGTTAACAAGTTTCTGTTCTAGGAATATGGCAGCAGCTAAAGAATTTAGTGATTAACACCCCACCCCGACCCCTCAAGTTAACATTCATGGCTGCTGGCTCCTGGAAGCTCTGCAGGTCTCCTCAGTTTAGCAGCCATGGAGGCTGATCATTATTTGTCCTTAAAAGTCTCCTCTCCCTGTTATGGTCACAAACTGTCTTATTAGACATTCTGTATTACATCCACTGGTGAGAGACCATTGGATGCTAGATTTATTGCTAGACACGATAAATCAATCCCTGATAGATCGATCACTAACCGCCGATCCAGTGGGTAGTGTAGACACACCCTTAGTCCAACCAACCTGCACTGAGACTTTACAATGATGTTACAGATAGTGAGAAGGTAATTGGCTGCATGGGGAAGTTAGCATTACTATCTCTTGGCATCTATGCTTTGAGTGCAGCCAGACTTCATTGTGGATGTAACTGTGAGTAAAATCTGGTTCGGTGTTATCTAGACTTGTACACCATATCTGTGAGAATGGTGAGATGCATGAGACTCCAACAGCAAATAAAAATCCAGATGAGAAATCACTGACTTTTAAAGAATTGATTTAAAGTGTTGATGTTAAAGACACTGAAGCCCCAAGACAAGATAGCAAATTTAGGACTCAGACTCCCTTTTCAACACATATCGCAACTATCCATTAATAATACTACATGAAAAATACAGAGCATTTGTTTCAATCCAATCTGATCACAGTTAAACTGAATTTGAGAAACAATACAAACCCTAGGTATTTTTAAAACCTTTTTCACACGCTTATTGGGTTTTGCATATTTATTGGTATTATATTCAGCTTGCCAACAAATGACCACTTAAAAACGTATTTCTTCCTTTAACATTTACAGGAAGAAATGTAAATAAGCTTTGGGGGAAATCAGAGCTTTGTGCTTAAAGAATATATATTGAAAGATGCCAGAGAATGCACTACACACTTTGGAAATGTATCTCATATTCATAATGACAGGTTATTAAAATATATACATTCACTTGAATAAAAAAAACTGTAGGTTGCTCAGGCAGAAATTGCTTCACAGGAGCCTCATATAAATAAGATTAATGACAGAACTGCACAATTTTATGTGACATGGGATAATTTCACTCTCCTAGAAAGGAGCACACAAGTGTACCAGTGTCTAGTACAGGACATTGCTAGGGAGATGTGGTGTGCATGTGTGGGAGGGAAGTGTCATACCAGTTCGAGACTTTATTTTTGTAACATTCTTGTGCTAGATTCTGAATTATTTTTTCCTGGTATTAATCAAGAGTAATTCTGTGGATTTCAATGGAGGTACTTTGGCTTTTCACTTATACATACGAGATCAGAATGTGGCCATAGGATTGTTACTTGCATATTATTTATGTAGTTCTTATAGGTAGTGTCATAACCTTGTTTTAAAATGAATTAAAGACTTTTTAAAAACGATTAAACATATGTATACATAGCACTTTTTTTTTCTTTTCTTTCTATGCTAAGTACTTAGGACAACACTCACTGCTGACATAAATGGGCCGTGTTCAGCAGAATTATGCTCTCTTTCTCTTTCTCTCTCTCACACACACACTGAATTTGGCTGATATTACATCACAGATGAATGAACAGCTTCTTGTCTTATCCAAGAATATGCTAATACATGTATTGGAAAATGTCCCTTTTATTTTCTCCCTTGTGTGGGGATCACGGAGAACAGATTCTTTCATACCATAGCTGTAGGCCCTCTTTGTAACTGTTTTTTTTTTCTTGTTAAAGAGCCAGAGCTGGCTCTTGCAACCTATTTTTACTGTGCCGTGTGATTCTGCAGACATTGACGTGTCACCTCTGATGCAGCTGCATTGTCAGCTCTCTGAGCACAACAGGGAGGAATTGATCCTTCACTTTTATTAGGTGGCAGGAGTAGACTATTGGCATAAAAAATAACACTAAAAAAAAAAAAGAATAGCAGAGCTTTGCGCCTGGAGACCTAGCCTGCTGTTCGGTGGTCATTTAAATTATTGAATGGGACTGAAAAAAAAGCCATTTGCTTTTTCCTTTGTCTTCCTTATCCAGATGAGCCATCTGAAATGCATGTTGATTTGTATTTTCTTTTATCCACTCCACTTGTTAGGAAGAATATTTCACTTCAGATGCCATTCTTCAAGGTTCTACTCGCGCTCAGCATGGAGCGTTGCTGTCATGTCCTTATCTAAAACAGGAGAGCAGGAAAAGCAAACAAAGCCCCCCTGGGAGACACGTGTTTTATTGAGGTGTTCCACATGAAGTGCAATTGTGTGCTTTACAGTGCACACAGCATGGCAAGAGTCTTCAAGAGGAAGAGAGCGCCATCAAATGAATACAAATTCACCTTTTAAATAGGGGAGATTGAGAGCTCTCAGACTTTCACACAGTGCCGACCTCATTATAATAGAGATCATCTCATAGGCCATCTCCCCATTTGCGGTCAGGCAGGCCACCTTCTCTCATTCACAATCCCATAACAACCCTGTGGTAGCTACAGCAATTGCTGGCTTGAAAAAGAAACATTAGAAGCATACATAAGGTATTTTTAGTTGTATTTTAATGCTATTAAACAGCTAGAAATAAAGAGCAAGCACCAGAGGTAAGATCCTCATCTCTGTGCGGGCTCTCTTACACCAAGTAAAAGGACTGGAGAGGTGTAAAGAGACTTTAAAAGCCCCACATCTAGCTGGGGGAGGATTCTCCAAGCCATGAAGCTGCCCAGGATTGGGAAGGCACAAAGGTGGCTTAAAGCCACCTCAGCCCCCCTCTCATTCTGAGCCTCTGAAATGTGCAATACAGAATCTTATCCCATGTTACTAGTAAGAGATCTAAGTGCTCTTGGCCCACTGGCAGTCCACAGACCACATTTTAGAAACCTCTGTACTGAATATTACTATGTAAATGAAGTTCGGAACATTCCTGATCTGGGAAAAGCCGTGATTTCTAGTGATAATGCAGTTGCAGCAAGTTGCAGATGTCTTATTCAGGTGACTCTCGGCACCTCTCTTCAATGGCATTTTTAATATACATCACACGAAATTTTACATTTCATGGCGTACTTTCCCCGGTGCTTATTATTTTTAGTTATAAATGTCTGGCATCTATGTTTTGTTCTATAAAAAAGAGAGAATGAAGTAACAGTTTAGAAACAAGCATCCCAAGTGTAAGTCTTTTCTAGGCCATGTGAAATTTTGAAAATTAAAAAGGCCATAATTTCCAAACATGGGAGCCAAAAACTAAGCAATTAAATCCATAGCTAGGCATCAGACTAGATGACCTGATTTTCCAATGTGCTTACATGCACAGAGCCCATTGATTTCAATGATTGTTGCAGGCAGGTGTGCAGTAACTCTGAAAATCAAGCCACAAGTTTAAGAGCCTAAGTATGAACAGAGGAGCCTACATTTCTGCACCAACTTTGAAAATGTTGGTCTACATTTCTCTGCAGCCTTTACAGGGCTTGACAATCTCACTAGCAAGATGTCTGCTGTAAATATGTGTGAAGTAATTTGCCAGGTAGGATGTTTGTTGCTAAGTACATGCCACAAGATATAATTCAGATCTTTTCCTCAGAAGTGCTTATCGATACAACATTCCCCTTCATGTTTATTCTGCAGGTCTAAGATTTATGCTGTCACACGAAATCTTGAAGACTTAGCTGCCACTAAGATGACTCCGGTTCTTCTACCTGAAGCAGTGCCTGACATAGTGAAGCTGTCCTTTGATTCAGGTTCTGCATCAGGCGAGAGGCATAAAATAAGGGTAATGCATATTGGATTTTGAACACTCCTTTTGTTTTTTAATCAGTGTAAGATTATCTCCTTTATCCAGAAGTGAATTTTCTATTAATGATATCTGACTGCTATTTTTTTCAAAATGAGTCAAGTACAACCTTGGGGAAAAAATAACCCAATAGTAATGATATAACAAAAATCTGGAATTTAATCACAGTGTCAGGCTAACATAATTGTTTTTAGAAACTGTAACGTTGTCTTGAATAATTAATTTTAGCAATTTCCTATGGGAAAGGCCTACAACGCTTTAAATGCAGTGTAACTCTTATGTAGCCTTCCTGTAAATTAACAGAGAGTTATAAAATGTTCCATGAGACGACAGCTGGATTATTCAACAGGTAGAACCAAAAGTTGATGAGGAATAGTGCATTTCTGATTCAGGGATGAATGTCAGTTTTTGTGACAAATCAAATGACTAAATATAATTTCATTTTTGGGATACAGTTCTCAGTAAGGGCTTCCTGTTCCAGTGTCTTTATGATGCTCTAGTAACATATAGGAGACACAATGGCCCTGTGGAAAATTCCTCCAGTGCAAGAGCAACAGGGGATGGCATACACAGCACTGTACTATCCCCCTCACGGCCTCTGCCAGAGGGATACGTTGGCAATTGGTTCATGGGTGGGATGGGGGTCCAAAGGAGAGTGGCCGTAGTGCTTTGCTGTGGAAAAGCCTATAGGAAATCACGGGGAAGTTGCTATCAGTACTCCCAGGGGGATTCCGCGCCAAAAAAATGAAAAATTCTGCACATACAGTATTTTCAAATTCTGCGTATTTTATTTGTCAAAATAACGAAATATAATCACATGGGTTTCAATAATTTTTGGCTGTTAATTTCAAAATACCTGTAGTAAGTATGTCTGTAACAGACAACAAAAAAAATACAGAAAATGTTTTTGAACCATTAGATTACTTACTATGCATATTAATACAGAAATCTGAGTAATAATTTGTTTAAACTACAATACAGAACCATATTTCCCATACCCCCCAGAGGCAGTGCAAAGGCTGCGGGGAGTCAGGGGTAATGGAGGAGCTGAGGGAGAGGGAAATAATTGCTGAGAAGGAGCCTGGGTGTGAACTTGGAGGGTTGTCTCTTTAGATATTAGCTTCATTGCTTAGGGAAACCATAAATCTCATTGCACAGATTTAGTTCCAACCTCTTAACTGCAATTCAGCGGGTCTTTTGGAACCATTGATTGCTATATATGGAATGCTTAGGGGAAGCACTTTCTAATATCATTCACTTTGGCCAACTAGGAGATCTTTGGGGCTTTCTTAGCTGATGAAACCTGTAGTCCTTACTAGGCCCTTATCAAGGCAAAAGGTAAGGGCTCCACAATTTTGGTTCAATGTTTATTGTAAGACAGAATTCCATACTATACATTTATCTTTGTCTAGCTTTTCTACAGTCATTATAGGGTTATTGAGATACTGGGATTCAGTGAACACAACTTGACTCACTGAGCAAACAAAGCAAAATAAAATAATTAGCATGATTAGGTGGAACTACATTTTCCAGTCTTAAATCCTGACACGCCTTCCCCTTCTATTCTAAATAGATATCCTAAACATGATATGACATGGCCAATTTGACCAGCTGACGACAGGGTCATTCCATGTCAGACCAGCAGAATCTCAAGGAAATCAATTAATCACCTCTATAAAACATACAGGAATCTATTCTTAAGACAGAAGACTTAACAATTTGATGACATTTTTTATTATCAGCATCACAGAATCTAACATTGACATGTGTTTATTACACAATAGGATAGACTGCCTTCAGAAATCATTTCAACAGGAAACATCTATTCAGGCGGACAATCATCCCAACAAAAAGTACCATCTGTTCGTTCCATGTGCTTCAATGCAAGTACATTTGGAGTTGCATTTTGCACAGAAAGAAAAAGTGTGAATGCTGCATTTATCAGAAAGGCTCCTCTCTATTATCTGGTTGGGGAGAATGCTTTCAGACTTACCTGCAAACCAGGTAAATACTATTGTTTGGAGACAAACTAATACATATTTCTCTTTCTATCTTAGGCACTTTTATGGCCCCTGTTACCTTAGTATCTCAGCACCTTACAATATTTAATATACTAAATGCACAACACCCCCAAAGAGACTAAATGACTAGCCCATGGTCATACATGAAATCTGTAGCAGAGGAAGATATTGAACAAAGATTTCCCAAGTCCCAGACTAGTGGCCTGAACTCTGGACCATTTTCTAAATGCCCAGAGGCAAGCACAATATCTAATTAATTAACATATAAACACAGAAATTCATGTTAATTTGTCAAGACTGATATGGCAACAAATGTGTAATTCTCTTATCAGAGCTGTTGCCAAGTAAGGCACTGCCAATAAACTCTGCTCAAAAAAGCAATTTATTCCAGTGACCTGGATGTGCTGACTGGATTATCTGCAATTTTTTATTCACTTGAAACGAATCTAGCATCATGCTCAACACTGAAAAATGTATGTAAGTTCAATTGGCATGACACACTATCGAAGTCAATACCAGAATACCAGAAATACGAGAAATAGCCATTTTCACCAAATGCAAATAAATCAACATTTTTTGCAGTTATATCTCCCACATACAATATAAAAGCAGAAAATGGCACTTTCTGGGCTATTGTCATCCTCTACAGTATTGCTGTTAATAATAATAAAGAGTCACAGTGATAATAATTGCCATGTAATGTCAGTCCGTACAGGGTCATCAATTGAGAAAATACAAGTAACAATTCAAGCAGGTGCTCAGGCTGCTGCAAAAATGGTGCGTTTAGTAACATTTGAAGACACAGAAACTGAACTAGCTTCCAGCAAAAAGGCAGTTAAAAAAGTGAAGAAAATCCTTGATGATTCCACAGTCCAGACCCAGGTACTTATATATTATATACACTTCTTGACTTGAGGGGGACAATATACACATACTTGGTACACTCTTAATGGTAAAGAAAGTGACAATAACAAGGCAAACTTAGTACTTTAGATAGTGTAGGAAATAACATCATACAGTATTAACTTCAGTCATGCATAATTCTCTCCACCATAACTTCTACACAAACTCACCTAAAGGTATTGGTTTAGAGAGCATCATCTCATGTGGCCATCACTAAAACACATTGTAAACCGAGATGAAATCTCTATCTGGGGACTAGACCTTGCTTTCTGGAGGACAGCAGAAAGACTTCTTTCTCTCAGCAGAGCATTTTACTTAAAACTTCCGCAAGTGGACAGAATAATAATTGTCTTTCTCTGCTCATGTCTCCTACTAGGGAGAATCCCTCATTATCCGAAAAGACAGAAAATCATCATCCAGCTCGAGCAGCAGCAGCAGCAGCAGCAGTAGCAGCAGCAGCAGCAGCAGCAACAGTAGCTCCAGCTCATCCAGCAGCCAGTCCAGCAGTGACCGGATAAATCTGAAGAAGAAAAATGCATCTTCCTTTGATTATTCAGTGGGCAAGAAACAGCAGAAGGGGCATCAAGAACATGAGCAGAAAGGGCCCTGGAGAAAAGGACATTCTAAAACCGAAGTAAAGAAGTCATCTCCATTTGGGAAAAGCAGCAGCAGCAGCAGTAGTAGTAGCAGCAGTAGTAGCAGCAGCAGCAGCAGCAGCAGTGGCAGCAGCAAAGCTGTTGGAGGAAGACATACAGCTAAGACGCATTCTAAGAAACCACTTACTGCACACGCTACTAGTGCTGAAAAAGAGAGAGGTTTTCATCAGCAGAAACATTCCAAGGCTGCACGCAAACAGTGGAGCAGCTCTAGCAGCAGCAGCAGCAGCAGTAGCAGCAGCAGTGAAACCACCACGGGCAGACCCAGCAGCAGCAGCAGCAGCAGTAGCAGCAGCAGTAGTGAAAATGCTGATAGAGCTCGCTATGATGCCAAGAAGCGTTCCAAGGAGTTGTATCCTTCCAGCAAAACTGATAGAAAAGATGAGAAGAAACATGCTAAGTCTCAATACGCCAGTCAGAGCAGTTATGACTCATCTGCAGACTGGGTAACCATTTTTAATGTATCATAGTTGAATGTGATATCATTCTTGTTGGATCACTGCAGGCAATAATTTGTTTTGGAATTTTGCAGGAAAGGCATGTTCCAGAAATGTACCGACTCCGCTTCAAGTCTCATGTGGTAGGTCCAATATTTAAGTGTTTACTTTAATGATCATTAAACTAAGAAGTGAAGCAGATATTAGAGCAAACCCGTATGACTCTGTGCCAGGAACATTGAAAATAGATGTTGATTTTGCACTGAGTGAGAAAAATTCAGAGAGAAGAGGGAAAATATTTATATATATTCATTGATCTTTGCCCAAGTTCTCAGGAAAGTCACCTGGAGGTGTACGAGGGAGAAAATGATACAGAACTTTGGGTGCAGCTTATTCAAGCCATATATGTAGGTACGTCAACAGTCAGAACTTCCTAGTGGTGAAAGAGAAGAACTATTGGTAAACGTGGGAGTGCATCAGGGATCAGCAATGAGTTCTTCCTTGTTTATCCTCATCCTAAATACCCTTACAAGGAACATACAAAAGAAGGTGGCGCTTTGGTGCATGTCGTTTGCAGATTGTATCATTCTACGCAGTGAGGAGAAAGATAGTCTAGAAGAGGATCTTTTTAAATAGAGAGGTGAAGTTAGAGCTAGGGTAATAAATGCCTTACTCAAATGGAGATAGATAAGTGATGTAATATATGGCAGGAAGATACCAGTAAGATTAAAAGGAGAAGTCTCTAAAACCATAGTCCATCCAGTTTTAAGGTCTGGCACTGAAGGCAGGGCTGGCTCCAGGCACCAGCACTCCAAGTGCATGCCTGGGACGGCATACCTGTGGGAAATGTGTGGCTTCGGTGAAATTTTGGCAGAGGGGATGACAAGGGCGCAGGACCCGTGGACCTCCCCCAGAAATGCCGCCGAATCTGCAGTACACCGGACCCGCAGGCGTGCCACCAAACGTCTGCGCATGGAGCAGCAAAAACCTCAGAGCCGCCCCTGACTGAAGGGTGGGCATCAAAGAAGAAATATGAGCAAGTCATAAGGGAAGACATGTTAGCATGCGATGTGATAGAGGATATGCCTCCGTGTGACATAGTGTCTGCTTACTGACACAAGAGCTTGCAGTTAGGAGAGGGGGTTCTCATGGTAAGAGCTGGATTTAGGCAGATACTTATCCTAAAGTCTTTTACCCATTTCTCTTTTACAGAATCCAGATCAGGCACCGGCAAGCAGCTCATCATCATCATCACCATCATCATCATCATCATCTTCCCCTCAGTCAGGCAGCAGCAGCAGCAGCAGCAGCTCCAGAGGCAGCAGCAGCAGCAGCAGCAGAGAGAGTAGCAGCAGGAACAGCAGCAGCAGCAGCAGCAGAGAGAGTAGCAGCAGGAACAGCAGCAGCAGCAGCAGCAGCAGCAGTAGTAGTAGTAGCAGCAGTTCTAGCTTTGCACATGAGGTGAAATTTTGTCTTTGCCTAGGAATTAGACTACGTAGGAGGCATTGTTGCCTTTGCCTCTAGCCACTAATGAGTCATTGCTCCCCAGAAAATGCCTTACAGGGAGATCTTTTTTTTGCAAGTTGAAAACCAAAAATGATTTCTTTCCTGAGGAAAATCGTGACAAAGATTTTTAAAGTTCCTTTCTTGACTAAATTTTTCAACATTTTTTTTGAGTTTTCAGCAGTCAAAACCTTTCAAAGAAAAGTTGCATTTTGGGTGACTAGAAATGGAGAGATTTTCAGTTTTTTAATGAAAACCTCGATGTCTTTGATAAGGTATTTTCCATCAAAAACTGTTTAGACAGAAAATTTTTAACCAGCTCTACTGAAAAACACAAATTAGGTATGCGTCCTATATAATTTTATATATGCATCAAGAACTATGAAAAACCTCACCTATACATTTAAATGTTAAATCCTAGTCTTGCAATGCTTACTCTCCAGAGTAGAGCCTCGGAAGTCATCAGTGTAAGTTCAGTGTAACAGAGACAAAATCTGACCACGTGCTCAGTAAAATGGATTCATTACTTTTAGGGAGATACAAACATTTCCTTAAGCACCGGTTAGTTCACTAACTGTTCACAATCCTTAGTGTGGTATTCTGAATCCATTCCAAGTAAATGTATCTTAATAATAATATACCAACCCGGCCCAACTATATAGTGAAATATCCAAAGGATTCAAAATATTGTATGAATACTGCAGTTAATAAGGAACTTACAACTCTCATTATGGTTCAAGAGTTGCTTCTGAATGAATATATTGGTATGATAATATCGAGTGTTCTAGAAATCTATTAAATATTAAAAATAATACATAAAAATCATAATAAGTCCATTGACATGTCTTAAATGAGTCATGGATCTTGTGTCAAGACAACTGCATCTTTTTAAAATTCTTTATTCTACTGGAATAAAAAAGAGGAATAACCACCAAAACTTACACTGAAATAACAATAAGAGTCTGAAACTATGTTCATTTTCAACCAGCCCAGGCTCTGTACTGCTGTACGACTATCAATGAATCCAGTGTTCACCACTGAATATACATGTGTATTTAAGCACTGCCATTTTTGTTTTGTTTTTCAGCCCAAGTTCCTGGGAGACGTACTTCCACCTGGGCTCACCATTGTGGCTCGGGCAGTGAGAAGCGACAATAAAAATCAAGGTTACCAAGCCACAGCATATATTAACTCTGCTGTTGCCAAAGTCGATGTGCAACTGGTTGTGGTTCAGCTTGCTGAAACTAACTGGAAAGCATGTGCTGATTCTGCAATATTGCCTCTCAAAGCACAGGTAAAGATACAACTAGTTCCACCAAGTTAGAGCTATAAAAGATCCGAAGGTATCAAATAACCAGATGACTATGCTGATTAGAGATGGTCAGACAGGGAAGACAAATTTTCCTGGAAATTTTCACAAATTTTTTTCATCAAAATTTTGAATTTTTGAAAAAAATCCAACCACTCCTAAAAAACAGGAAAATAAATTTGTGAAATTTTTCAAAATTTGTTTGCAAAACATTTATAGCTAAATTTTCAAAATTTGAAAATGTTTGACCAGTTCAGTGCCAAATTATACCAACTGAGGCTCAGGCTCATTCCTTTCTTTATACGTGTACTTCAAATGACTGCCACTTCAAATGTTGTATGCAGCATAGTTGTCATGCTGGTCCAAGGATATTAGAGAGAGACAAGATGTTCCATCTTACATTTGGCTATGCTGCTTAAAACTCTGTGTGGCTCAAAAGCTTGTCTTAGCAGAAATTGGTCCAATATAAAATTTTACCTCACCTACCTTGCCACTTCAAAGTTATTTTGTTTCCTTCTTTCCATATAAGATAGGTGCTGAAGTGATATTAGGTGCTGAGTTGGTGCTTGAAAGCATTGGAATTAGGGCACTGTGTTTGCAGTTTTTATTTTCAAACCCCCTGTACAGCAATGCCCATGTGCCTCAGTCGCAGAAGCCTTCATTTGCAGAACTATGTATGTGTATAGTGATCTACAGACTTCTGCATTTTGTGGCTGCAGTTTCAAAGTTTCATCAGAATTGTCAGTGGTGCAAATTGTTTATCTTCGCAAAACCAGACATTTTTGTAAAAGTGAAATTTCTAGAGGAGTACGGCATTTCTTTTTTAAATATACAGATTGATGATGAATTTGCAAAATACAAGGAATCTCAGCAAAATGTCACACTGCAGAATTCTAGGCCATATTTCAGTGAAAGATTTTGAATGTTTGAAATGGGAACATTCAGCCTTGCCTAGCATGCTTACCCCATATTCCTCCAGATCATAGAATTTCAGAGTTGGAAGGGACCTCAGGAGATTATCTAGTCTAACCCCCTGCTCAAAGCAGGACCAATCCCTATTCTTGCCCCATATCCCTAAATGGCCTCCTCAAGGATTGAACTCCCAATGTTCCAATGCTCAAACCACTGAGCTATCCCTTTCCCCACAAAGTTCCTCCACAAGTATATTTAGTGAATGAGTTAGGAGCATTGAAGACTACTGAAGATTACTGAAGAGATCGTGTATTGTGATATGATTACAGATTTTTGTGATATGATTTCATTTCCAAAATTCTAATGACTTTTTTTCTTCCTCATAAGGCCAGGCTCAGGTGGGGCAAGGAATGCCGGGAATACAAAATTGAAGCAAGAGCTTCCACAGGCCAAATTTCAAGGAATCCAGCCATACAGGTGAAGATGGCTTGGACAAGACTTCCATCCTGGATAAGGAGGACAACTATAACGTATGCAGTCTGCTACCTTGTTATTTGTTGTGTTGTTCATGTTAAATTGGTTGGTGTTATGAAGGTTCTGAGTATGTCACCTCTTGTTTATCTCTAGAGCTATGGAATTTGTTCCTGGAATAGCACTCCTGCTGGGCTTCTCAGAAGTGTATCAGAAAAATCCTTCTCAGGAGCTTGTATTAAGAGCAGTTGCAACTTCACCACGGACAATTAATACAATCATAAAGGCTCCCGGGGTATGTGGACCTTTTGTTTGTTTGTTTGTTTTTCCAAATATACTTTCTACTTTCTACTGGCTTTGGGTAGTACATCTAGGCTAATTCTGAGCAAGGAAAAATCCAGAACCTTACCTTCTACACGAGCTACCGTAGAGCCTGAATACACAGGGCTTGATCCTGTAGTGTGCCATAAAGCACAAGATACAAAAGTGATCAGCATGACCGGAAGTTCTTGTGAACCTGATGCTTTCATAATGAAAGAGCCACCAACTGCACAGGACCAGTTCACTCCGGCCTGCAGAGTAATGCCCAAAGGAGAAGCCTTTAGCCAAATGCTTCATTTGTATGCGAAGGGTGGCACTTAGGTTGATATCTCCTCATATATGCCCATCCTGCCCACACACTTTGCTTGTTTTTATCCTGGGCTCTCAAGAATATGGGGTATGTGACATACATAGGATGTATTGAGGAAAACTATGGCTAGTTCTTAACCTTACTTGCACCTATATGCTGCCTGGTGTTTGAGTCCCATTACACATGAATTTGCAGGATCAGACCTTGGAACTCACAAATGAAGCACTCCTCTGAACAAACAAGAAGGGCTGTGTTTTCACAGCAGCCAGCACAGATGTAGTCTGCAGACTCCAACTGATTAATTGGTCTTTGTCCACTAAATCCCTGTGTATCTTTATGAAAAATGTCCCCTAGTGGGTCTGGTTTAAATTTATAACAGCTTGACTTTCCATAAAGAAAGTAAGTGTGTCCTTAACCTACCCTTGTACTTCAATTTTCCAGGGAGTTTTCATATGTGATAATGAGGGAGTGGTGTGTGACCTGTTTATCTAGGTGTATTTAATGTCTTTTGCTATGGTATGTGAACTCAACCAAAATCACATCAAGCCAATTGTCATTCTGTAAGACTGCCAGCTAACGCATGCTCTTTAGTCTGCTGTACCTAGTTGCAGTAGGACAGGATAAGGCACAGGGAACTTATTACTCAGTCACCCTGTGGTGTGGTGGTTTCTTTGGTTCGGTGTTTTTGTTGTAAGGAAGTCATTTAACAACACCATAAGCATCATCTATGCCTCTTAATTACCTATGTCTTTAAATCATCGTTTAAAGAGAATCTCTCAAGAAAATGTACAAGTGATAATAAAATAAAAGATAATGAGCTCATAAAAATATACATGTTAGGTTTCGGTAACTACAAGTGTCCTGGGAAGACTGTAATGCTCCAGTTATACAAATACATATTTAGGGAATTTTTAACAAGAGGGGTCTTTTTGCCTGTATGATTGACCAAATGGTATCACTAAACATACCCTAAAGCATTTTCATTGCTTCTTTTTCAGCTAACCCTTTATTATGAGGCTTTTCCAATTCCATTTGCTTTGCCTGTGAGCCCAGCTCCAGCTGCTCCAGCTCGAGAAGTGACTGCTTGGAATTTCCTTCCAGAAATAGCTTCACTGATAGCTAAAGAAGATCGATGTAAATGTTACTTCAGTACTGGTCTAGTTCCTGATAAATGAGCAATGGTTATTTGTAGTAGTTAACACTTGGCCCCTCCAGTTACTCTGTCTCCTGTCAGCTTTGGGCTTGGGCTTTTCAAGCAGCATTCTTCTGGGGAAACTTGGTAACCCTTACCTTTACCCTTACCCCAACCATAGCAGATGCCTTCTCAGCAGTTGTTGGAGGGGGTGGGGAGCAGGGAGTTCAGGTGTGTATGCATGGTTAGGAATTCATGGGTTTCACACTGAGATACCAACTGGCTGCAATCACTGTAAGCTCCGACCTTTGTCCCTTCCAAGAGGCTGTCATCTTCACCACAAGAGGGATGACATGGGTCATGAGTTTTCCAATCCTATTTATTTTCCTTAGAAGGGGGATTTCATGATTTTTAGTAGTACTGGGTCTGTCTAATTCTAATGATACTTATTACAAACAGTTGCCAAATTTGGAGAGATGCTACTAGTTTTTAATCACAGGTTCAGCTTTTAGCATCTCAAGAATATGATAGTAACAGAGTCTTTAAAACAAGACTATCACTAGATAATTTTTTTTCAGTTCCTTTTCAAAAAAAGTGATGGATACACAGCAGTAGAATTCCACATTGATTGATTTTATGTTACTGCCGTGTCTTTCCTAAATATATATACTTAGGCTGAGATTTTAAAAGCTGCCAAGGTGATTTTACTGTCCAATTCTCATTGATTTTAATGGGAACTGGCCATTCAGACCTCTTGGGCAGCTTTCAAAATCTCCATTGCAATCTCCATAGCACAGTTGCATCTGCCATTTATTTTTATTGTTATTTTTCAGCCACATGTGAAGTGAGGGAAGAAAACTTCAAAACATTTGACAAAGTGAAGTACAGATGTTCATTCAATAAAGACTGCAACCTCGTGGTAGCTCAAGACTGCACTGCTTACCCCAAATTCATTGTCATGACGAGAAAAGATCCCCGCTCTTCCTCCAGGGAGGTGTACATCAATATCACTTCATCGTAAGTGTGATCATTCTTAAATCTCTATATAGAATTTTAGGCAGTTAGTTTAAATTTTATTGCACTGGAAAAAAATGCTGGGTACTTTTCAAATCATAATACCAGTAATCCTCTTTTGCCCTCCAGCCTCTCTCTTTAATTTCTCAGGTAATTCTTATCAACAGCCCCCACAAAGCTATGTCCTTAGGCTTCTCATTTCCAGGAAAGTGTTGAACCAGAGCCCTGAACCCAACCAGTGTTGAACTTTAGGGGCATATTCAAAATCTGGATGCGAAGTTGGGGCTATCTCTCTGTTGGTCATTTACATCGATGTTCCCACAGTTAAACGTGTTTGTTTTCTTGTTTCAAGAAGCATCAGATTCTATCCTTCTGCGTCTTCCTCTATCCTTGTTTCATACAACGACGGACCTGTCTTAACACGCAGCAGGGTGTATGAAAATAAAAGAGGTACAGTGTGTTACTCACCTTTCCAGGAATTATTTAGAAATTAAATATTTACAGGAACATAAAATCATAGAATTGTAGGATTGGAATGGTCCTTCGAGAGGTCATCTTGTTTAGCCCCCTGCACTCATAGCAGGACTAAGTATTATCTAGACCAGTGGTCTTCAAATGTGTGGTGCGCGTATCCCAGGGGGTGCGTGAGACCCCCACGGGGGGCAGCAGTGTCCTGGTGCCACTGCAGGATCAGTCCCGGGAGACCGCCAAAAGCCAAACATTTCTATTTTTGTCCCACCTAAATGCCGCTGAAAGTGGAAGCTTTCTGTTCAGCGGCATTTCGGCGGGCATAACCCCAGGCCACAAGACAGTGGAAAGGGGCTGCGGGGGAAAAGCTTTGAGGAACGCTGATCTAGACCAAAATATTTTACAAGCTTAATGAAGACTTCTAGATGTAAAAAATAAGTGTGTATCAATACTAAGAAAAACTGTGGGTCTAATACTTCTGTGACTTGGTTTGGTTTTACGTACATGACTTCAACTGACATACTCTTCATTTTCACTAATAAGTGAATCTGGCCCATAATTATATTGATTTGTATTGTGTGTTTGTCACTGTAAAGCATAAGGATTAATCCTTTCACTGAAATGTGAAGCATTTTGCATTCAAAGCTGCTTGAATATGTTGGTATTTATTTATATGTAGGTGTAATGCCATGATGATGAACATCATAGAGGAAGCTAGATATTTAGGACCAGATCTTCAGCTGTTGTAAATCGGGCTAGCTCTGTTGACTAGACAGAAAAGTCAATGACAGCTATATAGCTCTAGAGCAAATAAAAAAAAACAACCTCTTATTTCTGACCTCACCTATCCATAAAAAATGTATTCAGGTCGAAATAGTAAATAGTCATTGTAAATTAAAATTAATGATTATATACATTATCCTTGAGATTAGATAATTTCTTTACTATTTCAGAATTAGAGGAACCACCTGTAAACAGTTGTATCTTTTTACAGACAACATTAAAATTTATAGAAATGAAACAACAGTTGTAGTAGAAGCTCGAGACAAAGGGCTGGAGAATGTAACTTTTGATGGCTCGACACTTAAGGTACTTCTGAATCTGTTCTATTACTAGCTTTCTTCTCATTTACACCTTGGCACTATAATGGGCCAACACCTTAGTATCACAGCAAAGATGTGTTATCTTTATAGATTACTGTCGCTTCATGGATGAGAGGAAGGACCTGTGGTATCTGTGGAAATAATGATGGACAACAGCAAAATGAACTCCTTTTGCCCAATCACAGGCTGGCACACAGCTGCTTAGCTTTTGTCCATTCATGGGTACTGGTAGAAGAAACCTGTGCTGAAGGTCAGTAGATTTGAAAACAATTTCTACTTAGAGAAAATGTCATTTTTATTTTATTTTTCCCCTAAAAATGCAAAAAATAAAAAAGAAACATTTACCTGTAAATAAAAAGGACCACTGATGTAATTCATTTTCTGTTTATATCACTAATTGTTATTTAGAACTCTCCCAATGAATCTGAAGCTTTGAATACTTTGTATTCAAGTGAAGACCTCTGTTTCTCTCATTCAGTTTACTATTAGAGGCTTGATTCTGCCACATTTACTATACTAAGTAGTTCCTTACTCTATGACTGGCAAAATAAGACCCAGACTTGCTTCTGCTGAAGTCAGTGGAAGTTTCACCACTGATTTGCTTCAGAGCAGGAGCGTGAACTAAATCAGCTCACTCTCTGTAGTCTTTATTTAATCAAACTACATATGTTATAAACAGCACAAAGATAATTTTAGTAAATTGGACCAGATCCTCAACTTCAATTCCCTTTTACCCCATCAGAGGATCTGGATAGAAAGGTGGAGGTGGGAGGAAAACTTGGGAAATACTCCTACTATATAAGTATGTTTTGTTGCATGTATTTATAATAATACTACACTCCCTCCAACAGTGCAGTATTTTTCATTTACTTTGGGTCTGTAAAGAGTCTCAGTAGAGTCAAATGGGCTTTTTCCATTGATCTTAGTGGCAGCTGGATCATACCCATAAGCACGTTAGGAAACAAGATGGCACATGGGATCCTGTGACTGTTAATTATCCTTTTAGTGCTGATAATTTAAGCATTATAAAAATCATCCAGTACAACAACTGGTCTTCATATCATTATGCAAATACTGCCATTACTCACAAACTGCCGTTTTTCCTCATGCAATTCAGCAGTCCCTATTCTTACACTGTACCTATTCTTAACAGCTTTCAGATCTAAGTGGTGCTATTTCTAAAAGAGTGAACTACAGGATTTCATTTGGGCAATACTGTGCCATCAGTTTTTAAACACAACTCCCCTTTCAAAAATCAGCTTTCCCCACTAACTATGGTCCTGATTTTGCCACCTTTACTGCTCTGAAAATGGGTCATTGCGGAGTTGTACTTAAAAGCTGAGGAGAAAATATGAACTTTTCTTATTGTAAGGAAAGATTAGCGTCTCTGTATTCCTTAGGGTTTAACTACTTTTTCTTTTTCCTCTTAGGGTGTAAACTGCAACGCCGCTATGTGAAACTGAAGGGACATCCTGTTATTCATGGAAGGGAATCTACATGTTACTCTGTTGACAAGATACTGCAGTGTATGAGAGGCTGTACTCCAACTGAGAAAACCTCAGTTAAAGTTGGCTTCTCCTGTTTCCCAAAAGGTTGGATTTTCTTCTGTTTTGTTTTACTTTCTTTGTCACGTACCGGAGGAGCTCTGTTAGATCAGTTAGTCAAGATATAGCACAGCATCACACAGACCCCCTACAAGCCCACCTGGATTTCAGAGCTGTTATTTCCTAACCCTATTAATATTTTACAGTTATTTAAACAATTACAATCATAGGTAGCTTGAAGCCAATGTGGATTATTTGGCAGACGATATTGTCTGAAAAAGATCTTAGGGATGGTAAAAGGCGCAGCAGTGACCAATAAAAATGTGTCATGCCTTCCAGATGTTTCACTGAGTTATGATAAGCAACAAAAAGTTCTTTTGGTCACATTGCAATCTGGTATTTACTGTAGACCAAGATGAGTAAAGCAACTGAAAGTCAGTCACATAGTGTGACATGACTGCAGTGCGATTAGGCTGCCATGCTCTGCCTATGTGCAATGCATCAGCAGAAAACATACTGTTAAAATGCTCTCCAGATTAGTTCAGAAAACAGCTTGGACCTGATTCTGTTTTCACTTATATCAGCTTGACACTAGTGCAACTCCATTGTCTACAAAGTAGATACTCTGAATTCACACAAGTGTGAGAGGAGAATCAGGCCTCCTGTCTACAGAATTTCTTCTTTTCTGGTGCATTACTTCCAAATCCTTAAATATACAGGAACTGATCACACAACTCACAAGTACCATAGAAATAAACACAGTTCTGCAACCTACCAGTACAGCTCTGTTCCGCATGTGAGCCTTTTGGGCCAGTGCCTCAGCTGGTGTAAACTGACATAGCTCCATAGAACTCAGTTTACACCAGAAGAAGAACCTAGTGTTCTCTGGCTGATTTTAAACAATGTTCCTGAAGCTCATCATGCTTTGCTCATATTATTAGAATTCCTAATGTGCCAAAGCAGTTCACGAAAACACTGGACATATCTCTTCAGTAGGCAATCCAGCTCACACAACCAATAAGAAAAGTAACACAGTGAGATTACTAATAACATACTGACAGCACTATGTGATGTGACTAGATGAATCCTTTTAAGAAAAGACACACTCAACGCCAAGCTATCTCTAAAATCTTGTCATATCCATGTTTCACAGATTTTCTTTTGTGTCCATGTTCCATATCTGTGAAGTGTCATCACCCTAGACCACTCAATGCTTCCGATTACTAGACTAGAATAAACTTGTCTCATTCTCACACAAAATGAAATCAGCCAAATAAGTCGTCACTGTCACTGCTGCTTGAGCAGCAGCAGCAAGTTTCGCTGGCTCGTTTGCTGAACCTTAGACACAGGAACCCACCACCACCTCTGCTTCTTGTTCTTTCATCAAGGGTTTTTATTATTATTATTATTATTATTTTATTACTATTTATTTTCCTGAGGAGGAAGAAGGTAGAGGATGCCATTGCTGTTCTTCAGTAACATGATTGCTTTTCCTCAGACTGGGAATCAACAGCATTACAATGGAACTCTTTAAGAGATGTCCTTTTTTTTGTTTTTGTTTGATGGACCGTTTAAGTAGCAGCAGAAGCAGAGCTGGTAACATAATTCTCTCTCCGAGGTTCATAAAATGAACTCCTATATATGAAGGCAAAATTCTTCTCTCAGATCCACACAGGGAGGAACTCAGCCCTGATACTCTGCTCCTCACAAAATAGGAGCCCACATCACTGATAGCAAAGGGAGGCCCACACATGTAGGGTGAGCAGAATATCAGGGAAGTTACTGCTGTGCAGAGCTGAGGGGAAAATTTCCCCGTTGCCATAGAAATCTATGGCCAAATACTACTGTTTAGACTTCAGGCAAGTTTGCCTGATGGGCCATATCCTACAAACTCTGACTCAAGTGCATCATAGATACTCAGATACACAGTTCCATTGATGCCACTGAGACTTTGCAGAAGGAAGGGCTACTTATGGGGCAATGGGTTGCAGGACTGGGCCTTTAGTTTGCAAAAATTTAGAAGACCAAAGGCATGAGAAAAAGCTAAGCAAAAGCAAATCAAAACCAGACTCTTTAGGGTTTCCTCATTTTCTAGCTTTAAAATATTAAATCTTTAATAACAACAGCTCAAGCATCATGCTGGGATAATATGTTTTATAGTTTATTATACAAAACGTGTGTCAAGTTGGCCAGAGAGATGTAATTTCACCAAATAGTACATTAACATTTCATTCATTGAGTATGAATGACTGATGTAGCCAAAACCTATATAAACAGTTCTAAATTGTCTCTTGATATACTATAGCATGTTGTAAATATATTGCTCATATGTCTGACAAAACAACTAGAGATAAAATTATGAAAGCTTGGCACATTCTACTTAGGCAAACAATCTAAATGCAGGTTCTAATATTCTTCGATATGCCATGTTAAACCTCCAGCCAGCTCAGAATGTTTATTGGGAGGATGAATATTATTTCATTTATTTCAGCACTGGGGGTTTATGATATATTAAAGCTGCTGTTGATAAAGCAACCTGATAAGGTTAATACTGAAACTGACATTGCTCTGCCAGTTTTGAGAATATATGGAAAACTTTAATTAGAAGTTTATGAACCTCTGAAAATTCTCCAACGGGCTTATCCTTCCGAATGAACTTAAACGGAAAGATGAAATACCCACCCACCCACTCCAGCCTCATAGGCAGTGATAACATGAAAAGAGATGGCTGATGTGCTTTTCTACAGAGTGCTCTTATTTAAAGGGTGGTCACATCCAGCACTTCTACAAGCTTCTGCTTTCTATATTTGTGCATCGTGAAATGCAATTCATTTTGTTTTAGGGAGGTATTATAGTAATTACACCACGGATGAAAATCCTGCTCCAAGTCAATAGGTCAGTCAGATGTCAATGGCAGAGGCAGGATTTGATTCTTTGTCTGATGAAAGAGTTGGCAGCCATCAACATAATATTGCGTTGGAATGTTTTCAAATGTTCATTTGCTTGACGTTAGTTAATGTGGCTTTGCTCTTCTGACAGATTCTGCTGTGAGCCTGTCTGACTGGCATAGGAGCAGTAACAGGAAATACTCAGCCGAGGACATTGTGGAGTCTGTGGATGCCGACATTGACTGTTCCTGCACTGATGATTGTAGTTCATCTTAATGCTTTAGCAATGTGCTATAGACATATTCACCCAACTGATTGAATGGCTGGACAGCTGCAAGGGGAATGCAATAGCTGCAGTAAAATATTAAAAAAAATATGCTTTAAAAATAGGTAAGCCTAATGCATTATGTAGAAAGTCAAATGCATTATGTACAATACGCGCTGCTTAATAAATATGTTGCTCATTAAATAAGTATCGAGATCTCTTTTTTCTCCCCCTTCTTATCAACAAAGCAATCAAGCCAACTATAATATTCTTGTTCCTTTTATCTGGAATATAATTACATTAGTCCTCTCTTAAAATTATGTTCACTGGGTGATGAGAGGATAACATGATTATGGCTATCTCTAACATTCTATTATATAAAGGATTTCATAATTTAGCATACTAAAGATATAGTACACAATTGTTTTCATTTATGTTTTCTAGTAAAAAGGAAAATCCTGTGCTTCAAAACTGTTCTGGAAAAAAATATTTCACTCCCAGCAAGAGCATTAGCCTTAGTATACAGTACAAAAGAATGACTTGAACTGCTAGGCTCCCACAGTAGCTTTCCAGAGAGCCAGTGTGTGTGACACAATCCCCATTTTGATTTATATTTAAAAGGATATGATGTTAGTTCATAGGTTACCAAAGGAAAACGGAAGTTTTTTGGGTTGATCGTTTTCTATTGTACATCCATGAAATTCATGCCTATAAAAGCTTTAGGAAACAATTAGTAAAACACTGAGTAAAATTACCAAAAGAATGACAGAAAAATCTGATACAAATGACAATACCCATACATTACATATCTAAAATAAAATCCAACAGTGAGGGCCATGTGGGTGGTAGTAATTTGTTCAGATAACTATTTAATGTTGTTCCTCAATTTTCCCATCAACTCCATTCAGTCTAGAAACAATAACATCTGTTCTCCTGCTATATTTTTATCTGTAATACAGTGGTCACAAGATGCCCCCTACCCTTCCTTGAAGAACCTCTTACTCGATCCATATCCATGTTACTTGCTAGTTCCTCAGTAGAGTTACACTGCAAAAAGGTAGATGAAGCATCTTACTCTTACTCCTCCTCCCATTAAAATGACAAAGTACCGGCTGAGCTACTGTCAGCTCCTCCACTGGGCCTTGGACACTTCGCACAGCCACGGGTGGCAGATTTGCTCTGACTTCAGTGCGCTCACTCCTGGGCCCACTGTCTCTGATTCCAAATCTTCTTGCCTCTTAAGTCACCTGTGTATGAAAGGGAAACTTTCCTCCAGCAAACTAGTTCAAATAAAACAAAGATAATGAAGAGAAATGTCAACAGGAGCTTTAATGCTCAAAAGGTACTACTATGGCAAATTGATAAAGCTAAATACTTTCTACCATTATGAATTAATTCTATTTTAACAGACCATGCCCTCTGTATATAGACACCACAGTAATCAGCACTGCTCAAGCTGGTACCTGCAGTATCAAAATATATAAACCCTTGTTATGTCAGCTAAAAGAGAACACCTTCCCCGGGAAGTAAGACACAGGGTTTTACAGTCATTGGAACCACCCTCAGGAGACACAATTACATATACTAAGCCAGTGTATTACATAATGGCAACACAGTAATGCCATAAATCACAGCAAACCTAGAGTGTGTTATGTTCCTGTCTCGGAGTGGCAGCCTCAGATCTACAACAGCAACAATGAGAAGACAGTAAAAATGTATTTCCCTGTGTATAGCACTCTCTTACATAAAATTTACCAAATTAGGCAACTACGCTGTACTGCCTGACCAATAAATGTTCGTCCTCAGTGATGGCCTCACACAGAAAACTGGGAAGGGCGGAGCTTTGAATATTCAATACTTCTCCCTACTAACAACTGCAGAATAGTCACCTGACTTAAGATCAGGCTGCTAGTGATGAGTAGCAGGGAGCTTGAAGCGCAGAAACAGGCCGGAAGCCCATGCTGCTAATTTAAACTTTTTTTTGTTAACTTCCTGCACTCAGGTGCACTAATATGAGTCCCACTGCCTTCAGTGGGAGTTGGTCCCAGGCACCTGAGGACAGAAGTTAGCTCAGCATCTTGTGACAGGCTTTTGAACCCCTATTGGCAACACATATAATTGTTTCGCATTCTTGTGTCTCAGTGCTGCAGCTGCCATGCTGTAGCTGTTTTTATTTCCAAGCCATTGAAATCAGTGGACAGTATTATACGCGTAGATCCATTCAGAAGCAGTACTGGCACATTCTGAAGGTGTATGGGCTGGGAGCACAATATGATGATGGAGCAGATGGTCAGTTCTGCTAAGGAAGTGCACAGAGTGGCAACCATTCATACTTTCTTGAGTAAGGCTTTGCTCAGACTGCAGCTTTGACCAGGTGGGGAAGCCGTAGCTAGTGAAACAAGCTCATGCCTGCTTCCCTCTGTTCCATTCAGGACAGAGGTTAGCCACATCTCATATTATTTCCATTTTTAAGGCATAGCTTTTATTTTTGTCTGTTGTGATGGTGCTCACTCATTAGTGCCCCCATCCTGAGGCAGCTGAATATCTTTAAAAGACGGAAAGAAGCCACTGATTCTGCAACTGTGAAAGCAAACTATAATGAAAGTTCGTAAAGCCCCGGGTTGCAATGCGGGTGGGGGAGGAAGCTTGTAGAACAAACTCATCTTACCAAAGAAATTAAGAGCAATATTAGATTAGTAAGTTGCAAAAGGCCAATGCACCATGAGCTAATATACTACAGCGATATTTCAGATCTATTTCAGAGGCAGGCTGAAGTCTGGATTTAAAGCTCATTTGGAATTCAGTCCTGCCCAAGCTATAAAGCAACTCTAACATTACAATTATCTACTGAGTATTAAAATGTATATGCAACAGTCAAGGCTTTTATGTACTGTACCTTTCTTCATTGTTGCTTCACAGCGGCTTTGAATTGCTTAAGTTTTGTTCTGTATTGTAGCAAGCTAGGCAAATGGCCACTCAGTTAAGCCTCTTATGATGTTTTGGAGGTCACCCAGACCAGTAAGGAATACGGTTGCCAACCCTCCAGGATTGTCCTGGAGTCTCTAGGAATCCAGGATTAATCTTTAATTAAAGATAATGTAATGTGGGGAATCCTTCAGGACTATGTCCAATCAAAATTTGCAACCCTACTGAGGGGGGTCTATCTGTGCAACTGTGGCTCAGATCCCTAACACCAGTAACCTGTTCACAAGCGCAAAGGCACTCTGATGTCCAGCAGCCTAGTTACTCCTTGCAGGGTGACTCAACAGCCCTGCCAAAGTCTCCCCAAATCCAGCTTTCTTGAGTTCCTAAGTACCAGAAACTCTAACTTTCCCCCTCTGGTTCACCTCTCCCAAAAGTGTGAATTCACCCCCACTCCCCGCATTATCAATTCGCGTTGGTTCACACAGTGTGCACCACGGCAACCTGCTTAGGGCAAAAATCAGCAAAAGATTTATTTAATAGCAAACCCCCAGATTCAAAGATGAAATAGTAAGAGAGAGCAAACATATACACACAGACATAACTTCAGGCTTTAACTTCCATATTAAATAAAATCCCTTTTCTAAGACAAGTAAGTTGCCTGTTTCTCAGCATATCACTTGGTGTCAGTGTTTCATGGACAGCTTCCGGCCTACAGCCTGTCCCTCGGTTTCACTTAAACTCCTTGCATTTTAAAACGGGTTTTTTTTGGAGGGGGAGGATGTTCTTCAGTCACTATACATATTCAAAGAGGTGAAAACGCTCACCTGTCTTCGTTTTTGAAGCCTGGAGGTGTGATTTCAGTTTCAAGGGGGTCCCATAGTTTTGATGGTTCCTTATAGTTGTTCCTGGCCTGGACAATAGCTTAGTGCTTAAAGGAAGTCTTGTCAGGTTCAGAGGTAGTCTCCCCACCACCCTTCACCATGCTGTTGTGAGGTGCCGCTGAGGTCAGTTACACTTTGCTATACATACATACAAATATAACCATACGCCATAAACATATCTCAAAATGACTGTTCAGTTCATTACAAGCTTTCATAAGAGATCTCACGTAATATTCCTTTCCTGTAAAATAACAGTATATGCAATCAGCTGGCTGAACTTGTTATTGTGGCAGAAGGTAACTCCTCTTTTTGCTCCTTGGGGAGTCCGTGTAACCCACACACCTCCTGGGTGTCTAGTACATGTTCTGTCCCATGTAGTGGCACCAAGACCACTTAGAGAGAGAAATTAATGAGTCTGCTATACAACCTTAGCTGACTGACCTATGGCTTTTAACTCATACAGTAGCGGCTCAGGCCCGAGGGCCACATCCGGCCCGCGAGACCGTCCCATCCGGCTCGTGGAGGCTGCCCCGGCTCCTCCCCTGGAGCCGTACAGCGTGGGCACTGCTGCGGGCCCAGGACTGCGGGCCCTCCCCTCCCCCGGAGCCGTGCAGGCAGCTTTCTGGGGGTCGGGGTTGCATGCTTCCGCCTACCCTGGAGCCGCCCTGCTCGAGGAGCTCTGGGGTCCCGGGAGCCACACCGGGCGCGCCCAGGGGGCCAGGGCTGCGCGCCTCCTCCCTCCCCCAGAGCCACACCATGCGAGGAGCACCCCGGGACCTGGGGCTGCGCGCTGGCCTCTCCCCCGGAGCCGAGCAGAGAGCGCTCTGGGCTGGGGCTGCGCGCTCACCCCTCCCCCAGAGCCACGCCACAGAGGCAGAGTTCTCGGGGTCCCGGGCTGTGCACTCACCCTCTCCCTCGGAGCCACCCTGTGCAGGCAGAGCTCTGGGGCTGGGGGGCTGCATGCTCTCCCCCACCCCCCAGCAGCTGTGGTAAGAGGGGAGATGCGGAGGTTCCAGTGTGGGGTTGGACGGGGGCAGTCAGTCAGGGAGCAGAGTGGGTTGGATGGGGGTGGGGTTCTGCGGTGGTGGTTGGGGGTGGGAAGGTGGATAGGGGTTGGGGCAGTCAGGGGACAGGGAGGAGGGGAACTGGGGGGGAGTTCTGGGGGGTGGTTAGGGGGTTGTGGAAGGGGGAGTCAGGGGACTAGGTGGTGGGGTTGACAGATGGGTCAGGGATTCTCAGGGGGCAGTCAGGGGTGGGAAGTGGGAGGGGGCAGTCAGGGGGCAGGAAGTGGGAGGGGGATGGATTGAGGGGCGGGGCCTTCCCTACCAAGCCCTCGATATAATTTTGCAAACCTGCTGTGGCCCTCGGGCCAAAAAGTTTACCCACCCCTGCTCTAGAGGTCCAAGGTTTGATCCTGCCCACCAATGACCAGGGTCTATCGCGTTACTTCTGCGCCCTGATTATCACAGTCTCCCTCATGAGTTTGATACTGGTGGTTTGGCCATTGGCCATGACAGAAGAGTCAGTTCTGCCCAAGAGCTCTAGCAGCTCCCTAGAAGTGGTGAGCCACCCATATGAAAAACCATGGCCCTGACCTGTCACTCTGTCCCTTCTCCTGAAATGGCACATACCCACACCCACCACCCACCCCCGGCAGCTCTGGCCCCCAGACATGCTGCACTGCCAGGGCAGCCCCCAGCACTTCCCCCCACCACTCCCGCCTGACCTCAGCATGAGGAAACAGGGGAAGCCCCAGTAGCAGCATCTTCTCCCAGTCCCCAGAAGAGCCGCGTCTCACCTGGTGTGAGACGCAGGGGAAGCCCAGGCAGGGGAACCCCCAGCATCACAGAGAGCTGAGGGGTGGATTGGCACATGACCCCACCTGCCTCCCCCATGCCTCACTTCTTTTTTTGGGGGGGGGGGCAAGGTCCTCCCTGCACATCCCAAAACTACGCCTATGTCTTCAAGTGCACCCACACAAGTGTTTAGAACTCTGAACTTCAGAGATGCACACACAGCGGTGGGGTAAATGGTGCAGTGTAAATGCATGTTAGATAAGTTTCACTTACTACTATAAACTGCATTAATTGATTTATTGAACTGCACTTTGCTAATTTAAGTTGGTTGCGACATTTTCATTAATCTCAGTCTGTAATAGCATGGTTTTACAGTTGTGAAGTAAAGGTGTGTTAACTCTACACTAAGTGTATATTAGGTGCATATTGTTTATAATTGGTACTTTCTGATTTAGACCCATTGCATAGATTAACTCAGGTTTATTCCTTGAGGCTTCCAAGGCATGCCAATGCATGTGTACAGGGTCCAACTAGGTGCAGGCACCACCACGATTAATTTTCTTTACTAGTACAGTAAAGACTGCAACAGAGAGGTGGATAGAAGATTCCCACCTATCCAACATCAGCACTGGGATACTCAGGATATCTTTATTGGCAACATCGAGCACCCAGGCGAGTGTTGCCTGCTCCCTGAGTAATCCAGGGAGGAAAGAGGAGGTTACATGAGATAGCACGAATTTGTCAGCACTTTTATCACCCACATCGCTTTATTGCTGTGCCTAGTTTCTGGGTCGCCGGCGGAGTCCTGTCCCACAGCATTTCTTGCCTGTATCAGTGGTTCACTGCTAGCTGGGGCGGGGCATGGCTCAGCATTCATGTTGCACTCCTCATCAGTACCCAGCCCGGGCTAAGGAAGCCAATGATCCAATAACTGGACCAAATTCGGTGATGAATCCTTAGGCCCATTGTGCGTATGCTAAGAAGGGACTGCGCCTAGCAGATTTTTGGCCTCAGGACCTTTTCAGTGTGCCACAGCCACACTTGCCCCTGATTCAGTTTCCCAGGCACGGGTAGACAGCAATTTTGCCCCCTCAGCCACCTAGTCTGGCCCTCGTAGGCTTCTATCTGAGCCCTCAGAGTTTAACCCTGTTACAGAAAATAACACGTCCCACATTCCAATGCCCAGAAAATCCTTTAGTGGCCATAATGCTGAAGATTACAGGCAGGGTGATGGTATCCATCATACCCACCCTGCTTGTTTGCTAGCCCCTGATCAGCCACACCCTTATGTCCTTCCTCCTGGGTCCCAGGGGCATGACTTAGAGTGACCAGACAGCCAGTGTAAAAAAAATCGGGATGGGGGAAGAGGGTAATAGGAACCCGTATAAGAAAAATACCTGAAACTCAGGACTGTCCCTATAAAATCGGGACATCTGGTCACCCTAGACTTGACTGTTCAAGCTGCCTGCTTATTATGGGCAGCTAGCTTCTATTGCTCCAGCTCTGCCTCCACTTTCCTGACCCCTGGCCTCCAGTGTCTTCTGCCTTTCCTTCACAAGCAGCCTTTCCACTCCCACCTCCACAAGTCTGGACATCTCACCCTCACTGCTACCACTGCTGGCCCATCTGGGGAACCCTCCGCTTGGTCTCTTATATGCCTTCTAGGAGAAAAGGGAACTTCTCTGCCTCTCCACCCCCACCCCCAGTTTGGGGCGGGAATCCCATTGCTCTTCATGGCATGTAAGTGCAACAAGGCCACGAGCTCTGATTTTTTAGCCCTCACTGTTCACACAGTTCTTCTAACTGCCTCTTGAGGTGTTTCTTTCTTCATCTGCCGTTTCTGCTGCTTTATTCGTCATATACTGACTTTTGTTCTATTCCCTTACCCTCAGTAAACAAACAGAAACTATAAATGCTGTAACACTGTACTTTGCTCCCTCACTTTTGACTCTGTTATAGTGTGTTTTGCAAGTCTTTGGAACTTGAATCTCGGTTCACTAATTTTTTGGGGTGCAGCAGCTGTTACGAGTATGCCATTGACATTTGGGGCCCCACCCAGACCACTGACTGGCACTAGCACTGAGTTGCAATGTGGCCTTGGGCAAGTCTAGTGGTCTTTCGGCCTTGTTTTCCCCATCTTCAGATAACAATACCTACTTACTACATGGAGTTAGTAATACTTTGATATTAATATTTATTCTTGTATACATTACACAATTTAGTCGATGATGATTGAAATTAAGGTATTTTTCCAATAGATTTCATTACCAAATGTGGTATATTTTAGTGATAAGAAAAGGATTTGTATTTTCAGGATTCAGCACATTTTAAAACAACCAGACATTTGGAGAAATCAAAACAGCATGTTTGATTTGCTTATGTTCAGTTTTGATTAAACCTGACCTAGCTACTTGTAATGAGTCTAAATTATTTAGATCATCTTAAATTAAAGTGAAAGAGGGAAACGGTTGATCTAAACAGATTCTTTTCATTCCTGAACAAAGGTGATAAACAGTTTGGTCCAATCAGATGCTTCTGTTACTTTGAAAGGACAATGGGAGTCATTTTGGGAAAGTATGATATTGTACTGCAACCAGCAACAGAGTATCCGGGATGGCGAGAGAGGAAGAAATAGTTAAGATCAGGTTGCTGCTGGAAATTAAATGCCTACACTTCATAGTAAGAACTTTGACTACAACGGGACTGTGATTTCACTAATTATTTGTTAATGACAAAACTCCCATTTACCTTAATAGGACCAGGATTTCATTCCATGTTTGAGTAAGTGGTTAGTAAGTAAACTAAAACACAAATGTGCTTCGTGTAACTAAACTGCAACTGATAAATAAGAGACATGGGGAATCCACAAAGTAGAGAGCTTGATGCTAAAGCAGGAGACAGGGCACAATGTTGAAGGGAACGCCTTTTCAAACTGAATTTTCAAGTCTCTCATGCCATCTACTGACTCTTTTGATTATTAACAACGGTTTAAGCCTCTTCCTCCTGGTTTATTTATACATTTGTTACCATTCCAGAAAGGTTTAAGTGAATTACAGCCCAGTTTGTTTCAACCCCCAAAATACTCTTTCTTTGTATAAGTGCATTATAGTACTGTGCCTTTGTAAACACCATTCTCCATTGTCTCTGGAGGTTAAAGATATTGCCTCAGCCACTCTCATTCCTGTTATTGCTGGATAAGCGCTGATTACATTACTAGGAGGGCTGGGAGAACAGTTTATTGAGAAAATCCAAAGCTGTTCAAAAACAGCAAATATGGCTTTCCTGGACTCAACATAGGAGTTTATTTTGTGAATAGCTACAAACAGCTGAATGCACCAAAAATAACTTTTGTCTGCTTCTCCCCACAGTTCACTTAACTGTAATTTACAACGGATATTTATTTGTCCTAATATCCTTCATCACTTTTAAATGCAGTGTAAGAAGCAGAAATTGTATAGACAGGATTACAACTTTACCATTATTACCTTAAACCTATTTTAATTTCTTAGTTTACCAATGCAGATTCCCCTTCTTGACTCACCAAGACACAATGAATGACAATTTTCAACGCTGTTTCAACCAGACAGTAAGCACTGATGGCCCCTCCTATACACAGAGTATGCAAAAAAGCCATTCAAACCTTACAGCAGTTCCCAATAGAAGCCATTCATTACATTTAATTAAAGAATTAAATTCGATCTTGTGTTAAAATGTTTGTCTGCCAAAGCCTTTGGAATTTTCAGTTGTCTCTCCTGACTGCTATCCACTTGTAATAATCTTTCCTTTGGTTTATGATTGTGAACAGTTCCTTGCCTAGGCTGGGGACCAGATCCTTTGCTGCTCATTTCAGTGGAATTACATCAGTTCACATCAGCTGAGTAGCTGATCCCATATATTTTAAAAAAACACACACTCTTTCTCTTTCTTTTCTATGAGGAATTATATTAAAATTGTTTTCATTATGATTTAATGGCTACCTTCATGGGAGCTATACATTGATTTTGCAGAATTCATTGTCCATCCTGCCACAATGGGGCCAAAACTGCTTGGATCCTTGCCCAAGCATGGAGTAAATTGGGAAGAGGGCTACTCAGGTGGTGATGAGTGGGTGGAAGGACAATCTCCATGCATTGTCTCCCCTGAGATTCCACACCCAAGCTTATGCTGCCTCAAGTCCATGGCAGAACGGCTCCACTGGGGTGGCGTTGTTATGGAGCCAAGTTGGAGTTAAGACATGCAGGGACACTTTGACAGCACCAGACCTCTACAGACTGTTCTGGGATACATTAACTCTTTCTAATGTAATCGAGGGAAAACAAACTCAAAGCCAAAAAGTCTGTCAGTTTTAAGGCCCAATTGGCCTTATGATTTTATTATTCCTTGTTCTACCTAAATTTTGTGTCTTGCCTTTAATTAAATTGTAAGCTCTTTGGGGCAAACACCATGTCTGTGTTTGAACAATGGGGTCCTGTGATTGTTTCTGTAACATGTCTGGGGAATGCAATATGCCAAACCAGGTATAGTATTTCTTCCCTCTGCCTGTACTGTAGCTTCTCTCCGCTGCAGTGGAGACTAGGGTGTAGTCTTTTCAGCACTTTGCTACATGTGTATACCCACAAATATCATATAGAGCTAAATCTCTGATAGAAGGACAGTGACACAAAATCTCGGAAGGAAAACATTTACTAAATAAATCTATATATGACTACATAATAGTTACAGCCCTCAGGCATTTGCAATGGCACTCTGCAATTTGCTCAGCCGGCAGCATTTCTAGAAATGCAGTTGGATGAGGGACCCTTGCAGTCTAATCCAACAGTCTGGCTAAGACCCTGGAAAACAATCCTTATAGCAGAACTTTTTGGTTCTTGCACTGCTCCAGCACTGTATCCTCCCACTTCTTCTATTTATAAATTATGACTCCTCCCTATGAGTTGCTATTGGGCTGCCATTGGTTGCATTCTCAGGGACTCTGCCAGGCTATTTAACCACAATGGAAATCACCTAAATAGCTTCAAATAGTTAATAAGCAAGTCAGGTGCCTACTACCCAATTTTTCTATGATTCTGGCCCTTCCAGCAGAGACACTCTGACAAGCTCCAGCAAGTCATTAGTACACTGAGGCCCCACAACTATGTATTCGTGCCCCGGTTTCTTCCCTTATCTGCACCGCTCTTCATACACTGAAGAACAGAATCACAGGCTTTTTAGACCCAAATCCCCAATAATATTTAGGCACCTATCTGCCCCTTTAGGTGTCTAAGTCCACTGTTTAAGGTGGAAGTCACACAGGCGCTTAGGTGCCTATGGGAGATAGACACCTACATAGCTCTGTGAATCCTATCCTTCGTCTACACTATTTTCAAAACCAGTACTCAGATTCCACCTACCCCCATAGGGACTAAGTCTTCTAGGCACCAAAGTTTCTGCAAGTTGGCATTCACAAATCTCCTATAGCCCTGACTGCTCATCAGCTAACAAGCTGCTTGGAGACTTAGCTGAAGCTGAAGCCATGGAGGCCCCAAAGTGGGATTCTGAAACCAGGCTGGCCATATCAATTAGGTACAATCCTTTAGGTGTGCTCTGAGCATACTTAAGACAAAATACCTGACAGACTCCACAGCAAAAGGGCCGTGGACACAGGCCCCCAACAGGCAGCACAGCACCCACACAAGACAGCAGAGACACTGGAAAATGTAGGGTGCGCATGAGAGGAGTATTGCGGGTGAGCGGGAGACAATGAAAAATAGAGACTGTTTCAGCTGGCAGGGCATGGGCTACCTAGGAACTAAGCTAGGTCAGCTGCTTAACTCCACGAGAGTTCATAACTAAGCATCTCAAATGGAGGGAAGACCTATCTCTGGCCCATCAACAAGGCAATCCATTTTAGGTGCCTAAGCCCCTCCTCTTTCCAAATCTTACTTTGGCATTTCACTCCTGGCTAATTTAGGTCGGTTTGCTGCTTTCTGAGAATGACTTTCTGGGGCACCTGCCCCTCCCCGTGCCTAGCTGGAGGTTGAGGAGTCCATTAGGCCACGGTCTGCCTAGGGGGTTAGGCATTGCAGTACTGACTGGAGCCATCTCTACATATCTTTGAGTTTCTGGGCCTCAGGCTCTTCCATTTAGAAGACACATTTATGACCTTTGGAATCTTCTTCTGAATCAAACGTATTTAGAAACCTATTGATGGCAAATACTTGAGATACCGAGCAGTCCCTCTCCAATCCCTCTTCCCTACTTTTGTACTTTTTTCCCCATGCATCGACTTGCATTTGCAAATATGTACACCTCACCCTTTATTATGACCATAACATGAAATAATAATATGCAATATTTCACTGAGTTTGCTCCCTCTTCCCTGTCATGGTGAGGAACTAACTCTACAATTGTAGTTGCTGTTGCTTTCATGTTTTCTTTGTCTTCTTGGCCTCAACAATTTCCTGTGATGAGTGCCACTTTCCAGTTATGTGTTGGGTGCAAAAGTATTTCCTTTTATCGGTTTTGTATTTGATGCCTTTCACTATAATTGAATATCCCCTCTTCTTGTCTTATGAGACCATAAAAATAAAAGTTCCCAATAAACTTCTTCATAGCATTCATTATTGTATATAAATTTATCATGCTGCCTCTTATTTTTCTCCTTTCTTAGGTAAACAATCCCACTCTTTTCAATCTTTCTTCCTAGGAGAGTTTTTCTAGGGCCTGGATTATTTCTGCTGTCTGAATCGTTTCTAATTCAGCAATGTCTATTCTGAGATGAGGTGACAGAATTACAGATGAGACCACAGCACTGCTTGATATAATTCATTCTAATATTCCCTGTATTCATCATCGTCTCTTCCTTACAAATCTTAACATTGTGTTTGATTTTTTTGACTGCAGCTGCACGTTGAGCAGAAGTCTGCATTGCACTGGCTACATTAGCAGTTATATAAACGACAGTTTGGTGTGTGTTACACATCCCCCTCTGTGCTATAAAGCATATGAGTTTGTTACAGCTTCCAGATATAAATTTAATTCTTTACTTCATGCTACAGAGGCCAACGCTTTTAGCTTTGGAAGTCCCTCATCACAACCAACATGGCTGTCATCACACTGTAATGTAGAATGAGTACAACACTACAGGCAGTTCACTCTAAGACACTGAAAATAATGAAAAAAAAGGCTTGATGAAAAATTCTTTTACCTAACTGCCATGGAACTCATCAAGTGTTTTGCATGCAGCTTATCAGCTGAGATTCACTCTCAATCAGCTCTTGAGGGGAGTTTCTAAATGATAATCTACAGGCTAAATCTTACCGAATCATGCTAAGAATTGCTCCAGCTTCTTTCTTTCTCTCTCGGTGTTTGTGTAGCATTAACACCACTGAGATTATTAAACAGCAGCTTCTCTCCTCAGCATCAGCACATGAGCTAGAAAAATGACAAAAGACCCCCAACTGCAGAAATATGAGATGATCCTTTTAAATGATGCATGAAAAACAGAATACACACATACTGATGCCGATACACCAGTCTGATTCTACAGGGCTGGAAATTGCAATAAAAATTGTTTTATATGGTACACTGAGGAAAGGTGAGATAAAAACCCTGAAAATGCTTCACTGCAACTCAACGGCTATTTGGTTTCATTTTCTTCCCCAGGAGGTTCTGATTTTCCTCAGAAGATCTTTGAAGGTCAGTTATATCTTGTTTCTCCATTTTGTTAAGCATCTCAATATGCTACTTGTGGGATATAGTACACTTTAAGTGTGTTTTTACTATTGTCATTCTGAAAACAAGGTTGGACTGAAATAGCTATATATGTTTATAAAATACACTTTAGCAGGATGAATATATTCTGACAGCAAAATATCAGGAGACATAAAGAGGCCTCCCAGTCTCCCAACCCATCACCAGCTGTTGTCTTATGATGGAGAGTGGCCTGCTATATGCCTCTGCTTTCTTGGCAGAGGGGCGGCTGGATGGTAGGCCTGTTCATATTGAACTTGGATCAATGGGTAGTAAAATCTCCTCCCCAAATAGTTGTGTACTCACAGAAAATAAAATAATACAAAATTAAATCATAGGTCAGGCAAGAGCATTAAATAAAATCCTGCCCCATAGTCTTTTCTAAAACCTCTTTATGTTGCATAATTTTCTAGAAATCCCGATTTTGTAACTGTCAGCCACTAGAGGGCCAACTGGACTTCTTAGTGGTGGAAGGGAGGTGGTGGAATCTCCATGCTTAGAGGTTTTAAGGTCCCAGTTTGACAAAGCCCTAGCTGGTCAAAATTAGTTGGTGTTGGTCCTGCTTTGAGTAGGGGGTTGCCTAGATGATCACCTGAGGTCTCTTCCAACTCTAATCTTCAGTGATTTAACAAAAAGGAAATAAATCCTTGTCCAATAACCTGCACTGCTCAATTTTAATTATGGTTGATTGTACAGGAAGTAGCCTGTCCCCTCAACTATACCTGCAGGGAGCGATATACCAGCTATGCCAACTCTTTCTGGAACAGTGAGAACCTTGACTATTCTTTCTATTGCTACCGTTGCATTTGATATTACATCTCATCAAGGACCTAATCCAAACTCTGCTCTCAAGTACTCAAGTGGAGATCTGAAGTAATTGCTGATGTCAATAGAGATACAGCAGTGTTTAACCAGTGTAAGCGAGAAGAAAAGTAGGTCCCTTGTGTCATTCCCTCATTTTTTCTCATGTACTTTAAGGCCAAAAGGGACTATCATGATCATCTAGGCTGACCTCCTGTATATCACAAACTACAGAACCTCACCCATCCACTCCTGTAATAGACCCACAACCTCTTGCTGAGTTCCTGAAGTCCCAAACCTGGATGAAGAAAGTGATTGAAAAAGTGATTACAGTAATTTATTTTTCCAATTAATCTAACAAAAGTTTTACAACCTACTGTTTCAATTTCTTTTTAAATGGAGAAGAGTAAGAATGTAGAATGCTTAATACAGGGATCCCACACTGAAAGCTGGAGAATTTATTCTCCTCTAGATGCATGCAAAAATACCATTAATCTTACATAGGCAGTAACAAGATATAGAACCGTTGAGCTAAATTCACCATAGGCATAAGCAAGTGGAACTCCACTGAGTTCAGTGGAGTTGCAACTGCTTAGGGCAGCAACAAATTTGACTTCTGATGTCAGGATTTTTAAAAGGTTAGCACATAAAATATCCAGCATCACAGTAATCATTAGGTTAGAGCTCTTTCTTTGGTTTCTCAAAAGGGAAATTGTCAAGGTAGCTTTCTGCTAAACGTATAAGCTGTCTCACTGCGGAAAGTAACAGGATGTCAACATTGCACGAAAGATCCAACTCAGAGCAGTAGTTTTTAACAGGTACAATTTGAGCAAGAGGGAGTCCAAGTTTCTCTGCAGTTATCCGCATCTGTTGAAAAGGCACAAAATAGATTATTCTAAAGAGCTTCCTGACTATTTTTCAATCTTTCTATTCCTTGAGGAAGCTAATCAAAAGCTTCAAGTATTTTCAAAGATACTGTTTGGTGAGATTAAATGTGGAAGATATTTTAGTTCTTCAAACTTCCTTATACTGAAGACATAACTACTTTCACATCATACCCATCCTGCAACTGAAGTAGCAACTACATTTTGATGCAGTGACAGTTCAAGGCCATATTCACTTTATTTTATTCTTCTTTAGCAAATTCACTGACAGAAACTGACTGCGTGAACTGCCTTGGAGGCCAAAATCCTCTATTTAATCTCATAAGAACATAAGAACATAAGAAAGGCCGTACTGGGTCAGACCAAAGGTTCACCTAGCCCAGTATCCTGTCTACCGACAGTGGCCAATGCCAGGTGCCCCGGAGTGAGTGAACCTAACAGGTAAAGATCAAGTGATCTCTCTCCTGCCATCCATCACCCCCCTCTGACAAACAAAGGCTAGGGACACCATTCCTTACCCAGCCTGGCTAATAGCCATTAATGGACTTAGCCTCCATGAATTTATCCAGTTCTCTTTTAAACCCTGTTATAGTCCTAGCCTTCACAGCCTCCTCAGGCAAGGAGTTCCACAAGTTGACTGTGTGCTGTGTGAAGAAGAACTTCCTTTTATTTGTTTTAAACCTGCTGTCCACTAATTTCAATGGGTGGCCCCTAGTTCTGCTATTATGGGAACAAGTAAATAACTTTTCCTTATTCACTTTCTCCATGCCACTCATAATTTTATATACCTCTATCATATACCCCCTTAGTCTCCTCTTTTCCAAGCTAAAAAGTCCTAGCCTCTTTAATCTCTCCTCATATGGGACCCATTCCAATCCCCTAATCATTTTAGTTGCCCTTCTCTGAACCTCTTCTAATGCCAGTATATCCTTTTTGAGATGAGGAGACCACATTTGTACACAGTATTCAAGATGTGGGCGCACCATGGATTTGTATAAGGGCAATAAGATATTCTCCATCTTATTTTCTATCCCTTTATTAATGATTTCTAACATCCTGTTTGCTTTTTTGACTGCTGCTGCACACTGCATGGAGATCTTCAGAGAACAATCCACGTTGACTCCAAGATCTTTTTCCTGATTAGTTGTAGCTAAATTAACCCCCATCAGATTGTACGTATAGTTGGGGTTATTTTTTCCAAAGTGCATTACTTTACATTTATCCACATTAAATTTCATTTGCAGATGATACTCAGAGATGATACCTAGGACAAAGGGCTATTTTTTCTCCATAACCATCTAGAGAGAACACTACTAGGGAGTCATCTCTGGTATAATTCCACTGAAGTCCATATTTCACCTTTCTAGATACAAGGGGACATATTCTCTGGGCCAATACAGCTTCTTTGTACTAGATTTTGGTCATAACTAGATAGTTCAGATTCTGATGAGAATAGCTCTTCACTGGTATAAAACTGATACAAGCCAGCTCCTTTAGAACCATGCTCCCGCACACATCCTGACCCGGCATCGTGTGAGCTGTAGGAGTATGGAGAGTATATCACAGGCAGGTAGAGATCAAGGCAGAGCTCTGCTTTGCTGTGCTGAGCCTCTGAACTATTGTTAACACTGGGGGCCAGCCCACGAAGTCAGGGAGCCCTTCCCCCTGGAATTAACAGATTTCAGATACTGGACAGAATGTAGCCCAGGGTCAGAACTGTACCCTAGGAACTGATCCAGTCCCTTTGTATCATTCCTGCTGAACAAAGCAGTCAGAAAGCAGTCATATTTCCTAAGCTAAATATTCCCCAAGTGGGGGAGACTTCAAATGGCATAAAATTGGCTATTCCTCTTGACTGGGAGATGGTCACTTGGTCCACATTTCTCAAAGGTATTTGGACACCTAACACCCATTGAAATCAATGGAAGTTAGGTGCCTAAATACCTATGAGAATTGTTGATGGCTAAATCAGGCCCAGGCCAGCCTCAGTACTGGGGAACTGCAAACTACCAGCAGCCTCTGATTCTCCACAACTTTCCACCTTGTGCTAGCATTTATGGCTATGCAGACTATGTGTAAAATTCTATCAAAGCAAAATGGAAGCATTTTACAAGCACTCTGCATGGGGTAAATATCTAGACAGGATGGATGGCAGCAGGGAATAAAACCTTTATGGATTGTCTCCTGAGTCAGACTCTGTCAGCATGGGACAGGGGCAAGGAGTCCATGGAGGGAATTCTATGTGCTAGTCTGCATGAGCCGTGTCATGACTTGGAACAGCCTAGAGACTGTACAAAATTAATCCAGCAGTGCTTGCTCCCCGGAATACCTTCTGCTAAAAAAAAAAAATCAGCAGATCAGAGCTCCCTCCCACTTCCTTCCTCCCCTGAAGCTCTCTTTTTTTTCAGTTTAACACCTATTTACCCCAAGGGAAATTTGCAGCTGGCCAGTTATGGCCAGACTCCAGCTCCTTTATATGGAGTGGGGTTTGGCAAAAGAATCTGGCCCTTAATTTTTAATGAGGTTCCTGGTATCTCCATCTTTTTCCGTTATGCAGTTTTACTCTTCAGAGGTGCAGCTTGCAATTTTAACAAGTCTTAAACCTTTTAGGTAAATCAAAACCTGAGGTAATAAATGTAGTTATATTTTCAGCTTGTGCCTACACAACCAGAAAGAAAATGTGTGTGAGAATATGAGGGGATGCAAGTATTGCAAATGTAGAGCATCACAATACCTTGATTTGTTCAAGGCAATTGAGTTAATATGTAGCACCACAGTCAACAATGACATACTTTACCTGTTTCTCAACAGCTTTGCTTTTGTACACACACTGGACGTCTTCCTCAAGAGTAGGGCAAATTTCATCCACTTTAGTTAGCAAAACCAGTTGAGGGATTCCTGTAGCAAAAGAAAAAAAGAGTATGATTTTACATCTAATTTCCCATCAGTTCTTCACTGCAACTGCTTCTGCATACATAAGGTGAAAGCGTTTTTGTATTGCACAACAGCATTAGAAAAAGATTAATTATTAAACTGATATGAATTGAACAGTTATTGGGCAGCACCTCAATTGTCTTGGTGGGAAGTTGCTTTGTAAACCAAATGATTATTATTCTACCAGTATAGTAGACACTACCCTTAATGACTCACTCATCTCATTGGGAAGATTGCCAGGGCTGAAATTCAGTGCAGTGAATTCAATGACTCACAGCAAGGGACTCCAAAAACAGGGCACAACTAGCTGAGTGTGCACAACTGGAGCCTGCTTTCACCCGCATAGATTATGTCTCTGTCCACTGCCTCCTATGGAAGTGACTCATATCATTTGGAGAGAAAACCAGGTCCCAGGTGGTGTGTCCAAACATAACCGCAGGAGCTAATGATGTAAACTGGCATTCACAAGTATAAGACTCTTATTCCTGAGTTCTTTTTTCACTTTTTGTTGCTTTCCATCTTCACTGCAGCTGCTAAATGAATCAATCTTACCTTTACTCCTTTTAAAAAGGGTTTTAATGCCTTGAGTTAATTAATGAAATCAAAGGAAATTTTTCCTGGTGAGATGTATTCCTAGAAGCCTAAAGCACAGTTCTGTTTCCCCAGGAGACCTGTATCAACAGGAGGGCTCTACTGTATTGAGGAGCAGAAACGCTATAGGACACACTGTAAAACCAAAGACTAGAGAACAATGGGGGCGATCAGAATTTCCCACCAACACAAAAGCCCACTGCAGTGCTCATACTTTCATCAGTCTGGGGGCCTGTTCCTCCAGAGTGTATTAATTCAGCTCAGAGAATGAGCCAGCAAGTAAACCGCAAAAGCAATAAGTGGGAATTCCTCTTCCCACACCAAGAATAAGCCTGGCTCCTAGCAGTACTTCAGGCCCCTAACCACCCAAGGTGCTCAGGCTTGAAAGTCAGATCATTTCCTGGGCATACCCACTTCATTCAATTCAACGATATTAGGAGACATGAAACATACCAAACTGGTTCACTTTTCTTCTAAACTGTTTCAGCTTCTCTTCCAGTTTCTCAGGGAGAATCTCAATTTTGCACCCATCAATAACAAATGCAACACAATGAATCTGATCCTTCAGAGAAGGGGTCTTGATATAGCCTGGAGACTCTGAACGAAGGGTGGCAGCTGGATTAAACTGCAAAGAATATTTTTATAATAAGTAGCACTACCAAAGAACTGGAGATTCAAAGGGCTGTACAAACAATGATTCTCACAATCCCCCTCTTGAGCAGGAAGTCAAATATTATTATCTCATTTTACAGAGAGGAATACTGATATGCAGAGAGGTGAACTCATTAACCCACACTCACAGAGGGAGTGGTCAAATCAGGATTAAAATTCTGGATTTCCTTATTCCCATGAGAACCAGATTCTGATCTCCGTTATTGTAAACGTGTGTAAATCCAGAGTCGCTCCTTTGAAGTCAACAGAGTTCCTCTGAATTTATATCCATGTGGAAAAGTAATAATGAAAACAAAAGGCATCTCTAGAAAATAAAGAGGATTCATGACATATTCTGTGTGTGTGTATGTACACCCATACATACACACACACACCATTGACTATTCCCTACTATGGAGTTTTTATCACACTTTTTATTAAGGTTTAATCTATAAAGCATTAATAAATTATTAACAGATGTTTTAATAAATAGTTAATCAATTGGTGTCAAGTCCATCAAAAATTTACTCATAATTATGGCTTATAACATCTACTGATGGACTTATAACCATCTATACACACGCTGCTCAGTACAGTAATGTGCTTTTAACATTCTTCATTTATTACTTCTTTGTAAACCATTTATGGATGGAATTTTAATATAAAGTGGGACCAAATAAATCATGGAAAGATTGGTCCTGTGGTTAATGCATAAAACTGCAGCTCAGAAGATCTCGCTTCCAATATAACTTTGACCAAGATAATTAATCATTGTTCCTCAGTTTCATATCTTTAATATTAGGTTAATAACACTTTATACCTCGCTGGGTTGTTGTGAGGATTAACTTAAGGTTAGTGAGGAGCCAAGATATTACAATGATGAGAGTCATACAATGACCTTAGCCCTACATCTTTGCTTCTGTTACAAGCTAAGCTCAGCTGAATAGTGAATCAAATTCTACATCTTTTGCATACAATAGTTAAAATTTGAAATGGTCTATAGGCAGCAGCACTCTAATAGATAAAAGGTCAGGTAAAAAGGCACTGTACTAAGCTTGAATATGGTAGAAGATGCTTTTTACAATGTTTCAAAACAATGTTTTCTAAAAATTCAAAATGTCAAAGTTGTTTCTGCTTTACTGAACTAACTCGTTCTTCATTTTTTAATTTTTTTCACACAAAAAAATTTAAAATTTTCTCATTTCCTGAAAACCAGGTTTCCAGTTAAATAAAAATTAGAGAATCATTTCAATAATGGAAATGATTACATTTTTGCTAAAAATCTTTCACAAAAATTCATGAAAAACTAAAAGAATTTCAAGAGATAACCGAAATTTGGGGTAGGGAAGCTAAAGTCCATCTTTCTATTTAAAACCTTTTTGTTCAAAATATTTCAACCAGCTCCAATCTTTATATACTTTGAGCCTGATTCTCCCTTGGCTTGTACCTGAACAAAGTAGGTGCCAAACGCAGAAGGGTGGACAGTGATTTAAATCAACTTCACATGACTGTAAAAGACTACACAAAGTGCAGGATGGTGGAGAATCAGGCCCAAACACAAACTTCCCATAGTTTATTCCTTTTCAAATACACCTTACCTACGATAACCATTCATAAGGTTTTACAGTACAGTACCCCAGATACAAGAATATACTGAGCACTGTAGATATTTTGTTCCACAGTAATTAAATTTAACATATAATATTTGTACATGTAAAAAAAAATTAAAGGATATGACTTGAACTGCACAGAATTGTAGAAATCCTACCTGGTACCAATCAGGAACATGGCCTTTTACTAAGTTGGACACTTCATCAATTTCCAGACCTGTTCCTGATTTTTCTTCTATTCCCATTGTGTCACAGAAGATAATAGACAGAGGCTTCCCGTCTCTTCCATCTTTAACTGGGTAAGTCCTGTACTATTGGGGCAAAAAAGGTAACACATAGAAATACATATCTAAAAATATCCATATTTAGCACCAGGTTCTGTCTCTTCCATACTGAGTAATACCTTTATTCTCACAAGTACATGCATGGAACTCAGTGGGGGCAATCATGGACTATCTTGGGGTTTTCCATTTAGTGGGGATTTAGCGTGGATGTTTATTAATTAGAAATAAATATTTACCTGTGTTGTCACGCTAGTATTATCAGATCCCGCTATAGCTTGGCTTGTCACATAACCTCGGAAAACAGAATTCACAGAGTTGAAAAAACTGGACTTCCCAGCTCCAATTGGACCAAGAACCAAAATCCGAATCTGTGGCACTGAATTTAAATAAGGTTTGTAAGATCTGATTTCCTCCATTATTTTCCCTCTTTCCCTGGTTAGACAAAAAGATTTGCATAGAGTTAATCACCCATGAGATCACAGCACATGTTTTCCACTGTATGTATGGACAGTGAAATCAGTAAACGGAAATATTCCTCATACTGCCCCTACCCCTTATACTCCATCTTTAACTACCATCAAACACACAGTCTTCTCAGGACTGTTGCACCAGCCAGATGACCACGGTGGATGGCATCACACCAGGAATCATGTTAAGTTCCTAGATCTGGCTCAATCCTGTGAATCCACAAATCTCAGGGATGGCTCCATGGCCACACCAGATACAGTCAAAACATGCACACACACACACCCCCCAGGTGTCAACAGAGAGTTTGAGAGCATCCTGGTAACATGGTCAAAGAGCACGCAGTGGTGCTTTTGAATATAATGATCAACTAAAGAACAGCCAGACCTCTCTGAGAGAACAACTTTCACACAAAGTCAAACCACTTTGTCATGGTTTGGATATGGAATGGATCTTTAACTATGATTTTCTCTAATTTTGGGTGCCCAACTGAAAACACCCTATGGCCCGATTTTCAGAAAGTGCTGAGTACCCATAGTTCCTATGGAAGCCAATCGGAGATTCAGGTGCTCAGCACCTATACAAATCTGGCCTACAATGTCTCAATCTGCGTACCACAAATCAGTGGTTAGCTTTGAAAATTCTGAAAATGCATTTAATCAGTGCTGCCTAAAACAGTTGCTTTGACATGTCACAGGGGAATTAAATCTCTGTTGCAATGTGCTGACTGTCACTGGTAATGCAGCAACGTTACGTTCATTCATTCAAACAGGCTTAGAAGTAGACTAAAAGCTATTAAGAGGGTACGATGAATCACTTTTCACATACAGAGCACAAAAGTTGTCATGCATTCCACATGTATTCAGGTAACCAAGTTCAGGTACCATAAACCACCAAATGCAGCTTAGGTCTTGTAAGCTGTGCACTGTGAAAACATAGCAAACAAGCAAAATCTGGCAGAACTGACACATCTGAACCAGTGGCTAGTAAGTGTTCACTGGAGTGTGACTGTTGACCAGGCGTGCAACTGTCAACATAGCAGAGGAGTTTCTCAATAGGATGATTTGAAGAGCAATGCTCTACACTCAGTGATATCAGGGATAGTGACTTCATGTTCCTGATTTTGAAGTGAGGACAGTGGCATGCTTTATAGAAATGTCTTTTTACACTGTTGACGCATGCCATCTTTGACAAAAGATCCTCTACAGCTAACTCTCTACAGCATACATGCTTAGCAGAAGCACAACATTTTTTCATGGAAGCTTCTTTAACTACCCAGATATCTGTTGGAAAAGTAGGATAGCAAAGCACAAAACATCTAACAAGTTCTCTGAATGTGTTGAAGACCAGGTGTTGTTTTAGATGGTGAAGGAAGGAAGCAAGAAGTAACCATTTTAGATTTGATTCAGAATAACAGGGAGGAATTGGTTGCAAATCTTAAGGTAGAAGACAATTTGGGTGAAAGAGATCATGATAGATGAAATGACTCTAAGGAAAGGAAGGAGTAAGAATGGCAGAATGAGGACAATGGACCTCAAATTCAGAGAACTGGTGGGTAAGGTCCCATGAGAAGAAAATGTAAGGAAAAAAGATGTTCAGTAGAGATGGCAGTTTCTCAGAGAGACAATATCAGATGCAAAACACCAAACTTTCCAGATGTGAAGGAAAGACAGCAGGAATAATAAAAGGCCAATATGATCTGAAAAATCAGAAAAGAATAATACAAAAAGTGAAACATAGACAAACTGTTAAGGATGAGAACAGAAGAATAGCATAAGCAGGTAGGGACAAAATCAGAAAGGCTAAGGCACCAAATGAGTTATACCTAAAATGGGACATAAAAGCAGGGTAGATTTTAAAAAAAGATTTTTAAATATTATTTAAATTATAATGTTTTCTTTTTAAAAATAAACCTGTTAAAAATAAAATCTGAATTTAATACAAAATATGTTAAGGCCAAAATTTATTATACTCTCTTGAAATATTTAAATTAAAGAATTTAATTTAAAGTATGCTGAATCCATGAGCCTCCATCAAAAACTTTGAATTAAAAGCTGCTTTTCTAGATAAAGAACATTTCAGGGGAAAAACATTTAACGTTTGAGGTCAAACTTTATAAACATGACACAAGAGTAGCAATTAAGCAATATATCATTCACTATTTTCTAACATATTAAAAATGTACCATTAATAAGAATCTGAAAATATTACGCTATATAGTTGTTTAAATAAATGCATATAATTATAGTGTACCTTCCTAGGTAGCAAAAAAAGAACCAACTCTAGTGTAAAGGTTCTATTTAGTTGTAAATCAACAGGTTTTAATACTTATATCAGCCAATGAGAATTCACCTTTCTTTAGAAAATAACTGCGGAACAAATGAAAAAGTTAATTAAAAGGGATTATTTAAATCACAACTTTCCATTTGGTGATTTAGATCAATCCACCCTGCATAAAAGGCAATAAGAAGAGGTTCTATAAATATATTAGGGAGCAAGAGAAAGACAAGGGAACGTGTAGATACACTACTTGGTAGGCGGGGAAAGAGAGCTAATAACAAATGATGTCTAGACATGTTTAATGATTATTTTGCTTCAGTCTTCACTAAAAAGATAAACTGTAATGAGATACCTAAAACAATTAATATGAACAAGGGGAAAGGGAAAAAACAGGTTAAAGAGTAAGTTAGATGAATTCAAATTTTCGAAGACTGATGAAATTCACCCTTGGGTACTAATGGAACTAGCTGAAGCAATCTCATAACCCGTTAGCAATTATCTTTGAGAATTCATGGAGGGTAGGTGATGTCCCAAAAGACTGAAGAGCAAACATACTGCTTATCTTTAAAAAGAGGAACAAAGAGGACCTGGGGAGTGACAGTCAGCATAATTTCAATACTTGGAAAGACCCAGGAACAAATTATTAAACATCAATTTCTAAACATCATTCTAAAGGATAAGAGAGTGATAAAGAATAACCAACATGAATTTATGAAGAATAGATCATTCCACCTAATATAATCTCCTTCTTTGACAGGGTTACTGGCATAGTGGATCAGAGTGGATCTGTAGACATGACATATCTTGATTTTAGTAAGACTTTTGACACATTCCTACATGACATTCTCATAAGCAAATTAGATAAATGTGGTCTAGATGAAATTACTATAAGGTGGGTGCAACACTGGTTAAGAGTGTGATGAAGTGGGAATTTTTCATAATATTTTGGATGAATATTGTGTGTGCCTCAGTTTCCCCTATGTACTACATGATTAACTAGCTGGTGGGAAAAGGAGGTTTACTTTTTGTAGCGATACAGGTATGACTGTCGCCTGGGCCCCATACCCATGCAAAGTCTCAGAAGACAATGGCCGCTTGGATTTTCCAGACATTTGATGCTAAGTAACTAATGACATGGGACTGCCATGCCCCTCTGCAGGAAGCCACCCAGTTTTGACCAGCAGGAGAAAAAAGAAAATGGTGAATAGCCAGGTGATGAGAAGTTTTCTCAGGAAGAAGAACAAAGGGGAGGAAGAGAGAAGAGGAGTGTATTAGTGTGGGCTGCTAGAAGCAAGACACACTCATCTATACTAGGACTTGAAGGGTGTGAGAGAACTTTGGGCTCAGGACTGATCAAGATGGAATATTCTGTAACTCTCTGTGTTAACCAGTGACTTTCTATGCTGTGTTCCAGATATCTAATAAAGTGTATTTTTCACTCCATGCATCTGATGAAGTGGGTTCTAGCCCATGAAAGCTTATGCCCGAGTAAATTTGTTAGTCTCTAAGGTGCCCCAAGGACTCTTCGTTTTTGCTGATACAGACTAACATGGCTACCACTCTGAAAACCGACTCCAGATTAAGGAAATCAGGGGTGCATTGCTCCCTTTGGTGTGCAAGCCTTCCCCAGGTGTCCAATTCAAATGGATTCACTGAGGGGAGCTCACAGAGTTAAGAGGGGTGCTGAAGGCTCAGAGGTTCAGTCCCAGGAGGCAGAGAATCGATGGGACTTACCCCAGTGAGAGAATGTAACCCAAAGGGAGATAACACACTGAAGGGGTCTTCTCAGGGACTCCTCCAGAGCTGTGTGAGAGCACCAGACCTGTGGATTCTGTGACAAAGATTATACTTAAAGAGAAGTTAGGAAGGAAAAGTCAAATGTGTAGTTACAAAATGGGGAATAACTGGCTAGGCAGTAGCAGTGCTGAAAAGGATCTGGGGATTATAGTGGCTCACAAATTGAATATGAGTCAACAATGTGATCCAGTTGCGAAAAAAAAGCTATTATTCTGGAGTCTGTTAATAGGAGTGACAAATGTAAGGCACAGGAGGGAATTGTCCTGACCTGCTCAGCACTGGTGAGGCCCCAGCTGCAGTACTGTGTCCAATTCTGGGCACTACAATTTAAGAAAGATGTGGACAAATCTGAAAGAGTCCAGAGGACAGCAACAAAAATGATGAAAAGCTTAGAAAACCTGATCTATAAGGAAAAGCTAAAAAAACTGGGCATATTTAGACTTCAGAAAACAAGACAGAGAGGACTTTAAGATAAGAGTCTTCAAATATGTTAAGGGCTGCTATAAGGAGAAGGGTGATCAATTGTTCTCCATGTCCACTGCATGCAGGACAAGAAGTAATGGGCTTAATCTGCAGCAAGGGAGATTTAGGTTAGGATATTTGGAAAATTATGACATTCTAATTATAAGGACATTTCTAATTATAAGGACAGTTAAGCTCTAGAATAGACTCCTCCAGGAGGTTATAGAATCCCCATCACTGGAGGTTTTTAAGCACAAGTTAGATAAACACCTGTCAGAGATGATCTAAGCATATACAGTCCTGCCTCAGTGCAGGGAGCTAGACTAGGTGACTTCTTGAGATCCCCTCCAGCCCCATATTTCAATAATTCTATGCTGAGAGGCAATGTTTTCTAGAAGTATCAAATACACTGTTTGCCACACTCTCCCAATGCCACTCTGGGAATTCCCCAGTTAAGTAACTAGCTACTTAATCATGGTCTGTAATCCACGAATGTCACTTTAAGTCTCTGCCATAGCGACTCAGTGTGGCTAAGAATAAGCATAGCTCTTCATAAGCTTATATTTTGGTTCAGACATTAATAACTCATTTATGTTTGATATGTCTTGAAATAATCATTTTGTACTTATCCCAAGATCGTGAGGTGCTCAGATACTATGGTCATAGGTGCCATATTGGTACCTAAGATACACAGATAAGCATCTTAGCAACTCTAGCACCATCCAGTTAATTCTTATAGTAACTTAAAGTAACCCACAGTATTTGGTGGCCACAGATCGTTAACTTACTCAGGTGTCCATGTAATTTTTCTCCATGGAGATTCCAGGAAACTGCTAATATCTAGGGGAAAGGAACATATAACATCAAGAGTACGAAGCTACAATTTCCCCAGTAAACATTTTCTCTTTTTACATCAACTTACCTTCAACTCGATACACCTCACATTCTATAAGGCCTAGATCATTTCCATGCAAGTCAACAACATTGTATGTGTAGTTGTTGTTAGAACTTGTTGCTGCTGCTGCTGTATTTTGGTTCAACAAATGTAGTGCTCCTCCACCAAAATTAGGGCCATTGGCACTATAGTCATATATAGCACCTGATGCATTTTTAACAGGAATTTTTAGTGGGCTGAGCACACCTTCTTTGCCTTTTAATCTAAAGAGAAAAGCCTTCTCATCATTTATGTACGCTCCAGATGAAACATAGCTCTGACGTGTAAAACCTCCAAAAATATAACCACTTCCGTTATATGCTACTGCTACAGTTGGTCCTTGTGAATCACACTTGGCATGAAATATAGAAGCATTGTAACCATGGACGCTTGCTTTATAGAGAAGAGATAATTGTCCACTCCACAACAGATGTTGCAGTTGCTTTACTTCATCCTGTGTTAATCTAGATTTGACACCAGCCATTCTTCTTAATCTAAAAAGACAGAAGAGATGTTACAAATACAAGTCTAACAATAAGAAAAATGTATTATTATTTTTAACTCATCTTACCAAAGATGGAAAGACAGTAGTGAAGGCCTTTGTACCTCATGGAATAAAGTGGTGTGTTAGTAAATCATTAGCATCATCATTATTATTAGTTTTATCCCATGAGTATCTAGATGTTCCAAATGAGGACATGTGTGTTGTGCCTAACATTGCGTTAGGCACTATCAAAACACATAGTTAGACACAGGCCCTAACCCAAAAAGCCCACCATCAAAATAAACAAAACAGACAAATAGTGGGAGAAAGATGTTTTTATTCCCATTAACAGATGGGGGAAATGAAGCAGAAGCGGGCTGTTAGTATAAATTAGCATAGCTTCATGGACTTCACAGCAAAATACTTTTTCTGTTTGAATGGAGACAAAATAGTCTTAAAACGTATGACCCAATTTTGTTGCCTTTATTCAAGCAAAACTCCTATTAACTTCAATAGGGTGAAATCTTTCATACCGTGACCTGATTCTAATCTTACTTAGACTGGATAACTCCACAGACTTCACTGATTTATGGTGGTGTAAATGAGAACAAATATATATTCACTGTCTCAAAAATATAATTCTCAGTTTATGGAATGAATCTTTTTCTATTTCCAAGAACAAAAGAACGGCTATACTGGGTCAGACTAATGGTCCATCTAGCCCAGTCAGTATCCTGTCTTCTGACAGTAACCAGTGCCTGATGCTTCAGAAGGAATGAACAGAGCAAGGAAATTTTGAGTGATCCATCCCCTGTCATCCAGCCCCACCTTCTGACATGTGGAGCATTAGGGACACCCAAAGCATAGGTTTGCATCCCTGACCATCTTTGATAGTAATCAATGATCGAGCTATCCTCCATGAACTTATTCTTTTAGAATCCAGTTATATTTTTGGCCTTCACAACATCTTCTGGCAACAAATTCCACAGTTGATGTTGCACTGTGTGAAATAGTATTTCTTTTCGTTTGTTTTAAATCTGCTGCCTATTAATTTCATTGGGTGACCTCCACAGTTCTTGTGTTATATGGAGGAGTAAATAACACTTTCCTAGTCACTTTTTCCGTACCATTCATAAATTTATAGAACTCTATCATATCCCCCTTAGTCATCTCTTTTCTAAACCAAACTGTATGAAAGCTGTTACAGACACCTAATCATTTTTGTTGTCCTTCTCTGTACCTTTTCCAATACTATTACATCTTTTTAGATATGGGTTGACCAGAACTGCACACAGTACTCACGATGTGGGTGTATCATGTATTTTTATAATGGCACTAACATATTTTTCTGTTTTATTTTCTATCCCTTTCCTAATGGTTCCTATCATTGTTAGCTTTTTTGACTGCCACTGCACCTTGAGTGGATGTTTTCAGAGATTTATCCATAATGATTACAAGATCTCTCTCTTGAATGGTAACAGCTAATTTAGACCCCATCATTTTGTATGCATACTTGGGATTATTTTTCCCCATATGCATTACTTTACAATTTGCAGGAAATTCACCCTTGTAACTGTTTCTTTTAATTTCCATTTAACTAGCTTCCTCATTTTTGTGATTCCCCTTTTGAAGTTAAATGCTAATGTGATGGGTTTCTTTGGCATTTCCGCCTGAAATACTGTTAAGTTTAACATTATGGTCACTATGAGCGGTTCAGCTATTCACCTCTTGGACCAGATCTCATGTTCCACTTAAATCCAGAATTGCCTCTCCCCTCGTGGGTTCCAGGACAAGTTGCTCCAAGAAACAGTCATTTATGGTGCCTAGAAATTTTACTTCTGCATCCCTTCCTAAGGCAACATATACCCAGTCAATATGAAGATAGTTTGGAAAAAAAACACTATTAATGGGTTTTCTGCCTTTGTCACCTTTCTCTGAATATTTCACAATCATTGTTACTATCCCAGTCAGATGGCTGGTAATATGTTCATTTTGCTACACTCTTGTTCAAGGATGGAATTATTGTCCATAGAGATTCTGTGGTACAGTTTGATTCATTTAAGATTTTTACTTTGATGCTAAGCTTTCTTTCACATGTAGTGGCACTACCCCACCAATGAGCTACTCTGTCATTCCTGTATATTTTTTACCCTGGCCAGTTAATGACCAGTCCTGCAAACCCTTATCTGAAAACTACTTGCATGAGCAAAGTGCATAGGGTTTATTATCTGCATAACCAAAAAAGATTAGTTTAATAATTCTGAATAACAAACACATCAATGTTATTTGGGTTTATTTGTGTTTTCATCTTGCAACGTTTCATTTCTTCTTTCACTGCGCTGTTTGTGTGGACTGACACAGAAGTTAACACACCTCCAACAATTGTTCTTTTTTAAGGTTTCTTAATATTTTCCAAGGGGAGAGAGGTTGGTTTTTTCCATACTGACTGCTCTGCCAGAAGAAATCTTTGTTGTGCAGCCAGATTGGGGGGGGAGGGGGAAGAGAACTGGTGTCCCTTTTTGGTGAGGAATGCCTTTAGGCAATTTGGATGTGGCTATAGTGGATTTCAAAGCCTTGAGTATCATGTTAAATGGCATATACTCTATTATTCTTCATTATAGAGATAAAAAAGAAATATAAAGTTGCCCTTTACTCTTTGGGTCCTTTATCTCTAAATATGCAGAACTTTCAAGACTACTTACTGCTTAATTTCATTAACAAATATCTGCAGTGCATATACCTTGCTCAGTAATGTACAATACATGCTGTCCTGTATAAATGTTCTTGTCTTGTCTCAAACATGGAGAATTTAAACAGAACATTCTCCACCGGATTTCCAAAGTATTCCTCTATCCAAATATATTAGAATGATGTGACAGAAAATATGAAACTCTACATTCTACTATTGGTAGGGGTGTGCTTCCCAAACACACTATGCTCCCTGCTTATCATGAACTAGATCTAACACTTCTTGTTTTGGGTACATCAAGATGACTTCTCTTGCAGCAGTACGCCAATTTCTCTGCTCTCTATTTAAAGATATTACCCTGAGTAGGATGATCCAGGGTTCAATTATTACCACTAAAATTTTTGGAATATTTAGTTTAGAAAAGACCATTAGAGTTCAAATTACTTGAAAGTTCTCTACCTAGCCTGTAGTTGGAGCTAAAGTATTATAGTTAACACATTCACTGAGTGTTGCCCAAATGCTCAGTCTCAACCTAAGTTTCAAAGCTGAAGCTACCCTGAATAAATCAAGATTTATATTACTGTACCGTGCTAATAGGTATAACTTGAAACAGATCTTATATACTACCATATTCATACTTCTGCATCCACATTCAAGAGCAGAATTTTTTCCTTTCTGTGAGTATCAGTTTAAGAACTGGTAGGGGGAGTATTTTACTACTCGTCTTGTGATTATGTCACAAACTGAGAGGTTCTCGCACTCAGCAGCCCCAATTACTGTCCATCGCTGTGGAATGACAACTTCCTCGAGGTCTCTGTAGCACAGACTTTGCTAACATGTTCAATGTGAAACAAGGAGATTCCTTTTAAACAGTGCTTTTAGCTAAGAGGCAATGTTATGCAACAAGGGGATCCAGAATATCACTGATGTTATTTTCACCTCATTGCTAGCTGGCACAACTCTCCCATTCTGGCTCTTCAATCACGGCACTTCCTCCTTGCTCAGCACAGCTAACATACAAATGGCTTTCTGAAGCATGGCCTGGGATATGCAGGACTGCACTGGCGAAAGTGATCAACATCTGGTTTACCGAACCTCTGCTCTGGCCTGAAATACATCACAACTTAGCGTTTTGATCACAAAAATTGCATCAATCAAGCTACATTGCAGGTGTAAAAGCTCTGGGAAGGGAAAGGGAAGCGTTAGCGATGGGAAATGAGCTCATCTTCCAGATCCTGACACCAGCTACAAGTCAGAGCCAAACATCATAGAAAGAGAAAATTTCCGACCGCAACCTGCCAGCACTTAAAAACCCAGCCCTTCTCTCGGTCCGCCTTAGCATTTTAAGGGCTCGCTATGTACAGATACAAAGATCCGGGCTCTTACCGTGCAAGCACCTCTGTTGGGATAGTCTGGGTGGGGAGGTGAAACGAAACTGAAAGGCAAAGCTTTGTTCTCCCCACCCTTGCCGCCAACTCCGAAGCAGCCAATGGGGTTGGATGTCTCGTGTCTCCCGGGCGCGGGCTGCCAGCCCCTAGCAAGTTACCAGCTGAGAGATTATAAAAGGAAGGTGATGTGATCGCCCGCTTCCAGGGAAAACCGGCGCTACTCCTGGTGTGATCACGAGGAACGGAGAGGGTTAGACTTCGAAATAAAGCGTTACTGCAGACAGTTGTTTAAGAGGGAAGGTTTTGTGGGTGAAATCCTGGCTCCATTGGAAGCTTTGCTATCAGTGCCAGGGTTTCACCCTGCAAGTGCTAAGTAGGGTACAGGTTGGAATAGGGTGACCAGATGTCCTGATTTTATAGGGACAGTCCATTTTGGGGGCCTTTTTCTTGTATTGGCCCTTATTAGCCTCCCCATCCCATTCTGATTTTTCACACTTTCTGTCTGGGCACCCTAAATCAAAATGGCAGCCCTGCTCACTATAGGTGCTGGAAGTGGGGGTGCTGCAGCACCCCCTGGCCTGAAGTAGTTTCCATTATATGCAGGGTTAACAGTTGGGTTCAACGGATCTCAGCACCCCCACTATAAAAATGGTTTCTGCACCTGCACTGCTCACTTGGCACTGGCTTGGTGTCTATGGGCCGGGCAGTAGAGAATCAGGCCCTACCTCTCTATAAATTTTGGTAAAAGGCAGGATTTTGTCTGAAAGCTTCATAGTCCCGGGGTGCTGTTTTCATGGTATGCATTTGATCTTTGCAGTTGAAAGCTGGACCCTTCTCTAACACTGGCGTAGTAAGAGGCAGCATAATTCTGTCCAGGGAAGCCTGGGAGAGTGTCCATTCCAGTGAAACCTCACACCCATGCTGAACGCCTAGAGGAAATCACATCATCTTTCTAAATACTATTTTCTCCGGTGAAGGGGAAGATTAGGAAGGTTGGTTGGGGCCAGGGTTCTCCAGAAGCCAAGCACAGGACAGCCACACTCTGCTGACAGGGACTGTGTGAGACAGGGGCCTGTCGGCAGGGGACAGTCTCTGACTCTTTTTCCCTGTCCATTTCCCACAATGACAAGGCACAACAGGGGCAGGGTTTCCCTGACTCTCCCTGTCCCGCTCTCCTTTTTCTCCTCCCACTCGCTCACTCTCAGACACAGAGAGTGGAGAAGAGGGTGGGAAAGGAGCAGAGAGAGGAAGGACTGAAGAAGAGAAGATCCTGTGGATGGGGTATGGAATGCAAGGGGACAAGAGAGGCAGTAAAGGGGGAAATGGGAGGGTGGAGGCTGTTTCAGCTGAGCCAGCTCACCTGTCTGGACACAGGAAAAAGAGAGCTAGGGAAGACTGGCTGTGATGGCATCAAGGAGAATAGATTCAGGTAATTTTTACTTACCTCAGGTTCCTTCCCCTGTGTCAGGCTTGCCCAGGCTCAACTGTTGGAACTGACTGGACTGCAGTGGACTCTCAAAGAGTCCTGCCTCATGGTACAGCTAGACCTCTCATGTGTCCCCCATCCTCCTCCTTCACCTGCACCTTGTCCTCGCTGTTCATGCCAGGGGCCTGTGACTCAGGCTCCTTGGAGGAATCCATGGTGGCAGGGGGTTCTCCCCCAAGTGTGGCATACAGCTCTTTGTAAAAGCAGCATTCTGCAGTTCAGCACCAGATTGATTGCAGCCTCCTTGGCCTTCTGCTTTTCCTGCTGCAATTCCTCCATTGTGCAATGCTGCTGATCCCTGTCATGCCCCTTCCCCTGCATCCCCTGTGTGACAGATGTCCTTGTTTCTACAGCCCATCCATTAGTTGTGTTTGCACAGCATCTTCCCATAGGGGGAGGAGATCCAATATCTCCTGTTAGCTACATTTCAGCGTGTGTCTGGAGCATGTAACTGATATGATCCGCTGGCAGTTGTACACAACGATGGAGGGCTGCTAGGTATGTTCATCCAGATAGGCAATCAGGAAAAGTACTGTATTTTCAAAAATTCACACAGTTTTAAATGGATGAGGAGGGGAGCTTCTGGTCCTGACCCCTAGGCAGTGGAGTTAACAGTTGTGACCAAATCAATCAGTGACAGGCGTTTTTACCGTATTTACTATAAATGGTTGTGTGGTCTCCTCTGCACTTGGATTCAGGAACTTTAATGCTAAGATTGGTGACAGCAAGAGCACAAGACAATTTAAGAAATAAACATCCTCTGCGTTCTTTATATAACACCAGCAACAGTATCAGTTGGTTAGGTAGGAAGCTGTTGGTGGTAAAAGCCTGGTTTACAGTTGCAATAATAAATTATTCTCGTACTTTCATACCAGCCTGTACCCACAGATTTTTATAGTCATGCAAACAAGTTACAGTTAAACTACTGTCAAACATTAAGAATGGAGTAATAACAGTGAACCTTTATTAATGTTTTAGAATTTATTATTTCTATAAAAACCAATAGTAAAAATCAAAAAAGCTAATGATAATGTGGAAATTGGCTTTAAACCAGAATGCTTACTTGGCTTTTGTTTATCTTTACTTAGCCATGATTTTTCCATGATGCATCACAATAGTTCGTACTTAGTGTTCAAGACAAAGTCAGGATCGTCCCTATTGGTCTGGTAAGAAATTTGTAAATATAAGTAAGAAAAGTATACGGTGAGGTCGATAAAATCAAGAAAGTCAATGAAGTTGACTAAAGCAGCAGTGGATTTCAATGGCTTCAACTCTACAAATAGATCCCCCCGCACAGACCCTTACTTCTACACAGAATCTCACTGAAATCATATCAGATCCCCATAAAGAACAGAGATCCTGTGAATGAGAGATGCAGAAACAAAGATACATGACCTGGAAAAGAATAGAACTAGCAAAGACTTGGACAAGGTATCCAGAACGGAACAGTGCCATGAAAACTGACTAGAGCCTCTGTTCGCACACATTAGAAGAACAGGGTGGCACTAGCACTAGTAAAGTCAGAAGATGTGATAGGAAGTACTACTTCACAGAACACACAGTCTGTTATAGAATTCACATCAGCAAATCAAGTACTGTGTAGAGATTCAGTGAATTTATAATATTTGTAACTATGGCACCTAAAGACAATCAGATTTCATGCTTCATGGTCTAAAATAGCCTCAGGGATTAGGAAGGAAGTTTCCCCCAGGTAAGTGATATATAATTGGCTAGTTGCATAAATTATGATGGGTAGCCACTGTCCTCTGAAGTACCAAGAACTGGCCATTTCTGGATAAATTATCATATTTCACAGAATAGTGGTTTCATCTGGCTGGACACTTTGTTCCTTTGATCCAAGATTCTTCCAAGACACTCCCTGGAATATATTTTATATACTCTAGATAATTATTCTTGAGATGCCTATTTCATTCTCATTAATACTATATCTGACCATCCAGTAATTTTACTAGTATTCTAGGAATAGTGTATTGCATATTCCAAATACCTTTTTATACCAAGTATATAAAAGTAACATTGTCAATAGTATATAACCGTCCTTCCCTGAAACTATGAGGTTGAAAATGAGAATCAATAAAAAAGTGCCCAAATATGCATTCAATTCAGCTCACATATACCATTAATAGAACTGTAGTATATCAACTTCATATCCTCTTGCTGGGAAGTAAATTAACTTAGAATTTCACCATTCTATTTAAAACACTTCTTTAAATTAGTGGGAGTAAGAATAAAGTTCAGGTTCAGAACACCAATAGTGTTTATATTATAAATTTTTATTCAATTTAACGCTCAATTAGAAGGTTACAAAAAATGTTTGCAAAGGCAAGTTGCAGTCCTATTCTACAGTATTGTACCTATCATTTGTCATAGGTTCCTCCCCACCTCTCAAATACAGATCATGCATTTTCCAAATCTTTTCCCTCTGCTCCAGATTTCATTTAATCCATCATTGACAGCTTTGTATTGTGGTAGGCAAGCAGCCATTTTGGCTACTCTTTGCCCTCTTGCTCTTCTCAGTCTGATTCATTATTTTGCAGATATAAAAGAAACATCATAGGTGAGTCAAGATACTATTCAAAAGATCATTCTACCAACAAAAAAAAATAATCAGAGATAGAGTATCCTTGTTCCTTCCTTGATATGAGAACATTCAGGTCTGACAACCACATACTGAGTTTCTCTGTTAATCATACATACTCTACTGAGATTTGTTACCTTTTTAAAAAAGTTACAGTGTAGGTGGAACTAAAATACCTATCCTTTGCAATAAGTGAGCATATATTCATGTGTAAAGTAGAAAATTTATTATCAGATGTGCTTTAAGTATTGTGAAGTTGTTAGTCATTTTTCTATTCTATAACAGGTATAAAAAAATAACTTGAATTTTCCAAAGTAGAGACATTTAAGACACATCGGTTATTACCTTAGAATTTTTTCAGATAACTTCCTCTGAAGAAAGTGTCATTCTGATTAAAACAGTGAGAGTACAAAATCACACGTATACCTGTGCATATTGGGCCTGATCCAAAGCCAACTTAGGTCTCTTACTGACTTCAGTGGACAGTGGATCATGCCCAGAGCCTTTGAACACAGCTTCACCACTACTAAGAACTTGCTGCAGCAACTGGCGGCTGAGGCTGCTGGAAAGTTTTGATGTCTGCCACACCAACTTTCAGAGTAAAGCTTTACTATTTATGTGCCCATAAAAATGGCTATGCCAGCTATTTATTAGCTCCTACTTTTTGTACTGTTTGACTCAGATGCATGTTTTATATAGGTTATCTGCTCTTTTATATTAACTATTCATATTTTTTAAGACAGCAAGGATTGTGGACAACATATTGACAGTGAGCATGAAAATGCAAAGGAGGAGAAATATGACAACACCTTTAACTCCCTTTGGTTGTTAAGCCCAAATAATATCTTCTATGCATCATAATCCTGACACTGAAACTTGTAAAAATGTTGAGAGAATGACAGCAAGGCTATTCTCATTGTCTGTAAAGTAAAGTAATAAAAGCAAGATAAATACACTGAACATTAAATATACTTGGACTCATTTAACATTCTCCTGTACAAACATCATTCTATCCATGATGTAAAAAACATGCCTGATAGGAGCCTGTGGGTGTTTCTGTAACACTTTTGGAGAAGACAGTTTGCTAACTCAGGTATAGTATTCCTTCCCTCTACCTGTATTGTAGCTTCTCTCTGCTGCAGTAGAGACTGGATGTGGTATTTTCAGCACTTTGACATATATGTATACCCACAAATATCATACAGAGCTAAATCTCTGAGAGAAGGACAGTGACACAAAATCTCGGAAGGAAAACATTTACTAAATAAATCTATATATGACTACATCATAGTTACTTACAGTCTTTGAAACAAGTGTGAATATTGGCACTTAGAAATCTTTTAAAGACAACACTTTCAGTGGGATTTCCCCCAAGTTTTAGTACTTGTGGCTATCATAACTTCAGATGTAAAATATAGTTATGTGCATACACTCCCCTCAGACTCTTCCTCTAAGAGGAATTACCCTTCTCAGTGGCATAGTGTCCAAACCCAAAACCACACCAGCTCCTTAAAAAGTGATAGTCCCCCAGTCTTCTTCACACTCCCCTCAGGTATTTGCAATGACACTCTGCAATTTTTGCAGCCTGCAGCATTTCTCACAGTGCAGTTAGATGAAGGAGCCTTGCACTCTAATCAAACAGACTGACGGAAAACAATCCTTACAGCAGAACTTTTTGGTCCTTGCACTGCTCTAGCACTGCATCCTCCCACTCCTCCTATTTATTAATTATGACTCCTCCCCATGAGTTGCTATTGGGCTGCCATTGGTTACATTCTCCAGGCTTGCTGGGTGTGCCAGTCAGGCTGCTTAATCACAACAGTAATCATCTAAATAGCTTCAAATAGTTAATAAGCAAGTGTAGTGCCCACCACCCTATGTCTGGATGATGCTGGTCCATCCAGCAGTGTCACTCTGCCCAGCTCCAGCAAGGCATCAGCACATTAAGGCCCCAAAACTATGTATCCTTGCCCCGCTTTCTTCCCTTATCTGCACCGCTCTTCATACACTGAAGAATAGGATCACAGGCCTTTTAGGCCCACATCCTCAATGATATTTAGGCATCTATCTGCCCATTTAGATTCCCTAGTCCACCATTTAAGGCGGGAGTCACAAAGGAGCTTAGGTGCCTATAGGAGTTAGGCACCTACATAACTTTGTGAATCCCATCTTTAGGTTCCACTACTATTCTCAAAAGAAAACCAGCACTCACATTCCACCTTACCCCATAGGCAGCTAAGTCCCCAGGCACCTAAGTTTCTACCACTTGGCATTCACAAATCTCCCATTGCCCTGACTTCCCCACAGCTAACAAGCTGCTTAGAGACTTAGCAGAAGCTGAAAGACTTGGAGGCCCCAAAGTGGGATTCTGAAACCAGGCAGAGCATATCAATAGGGTACAATCCTTAGGTGTGCTCTGAGCAAACCTAAGACCCAATATCTTACAGATGCCACAGCAGAAGGACCATACGCAAGCCTCCCAACCGGCAGATGGGCAGCACAGCACCCACACAAGACAACAGAGACACAGGGAAATGTAGGGTGAATATGAAAGCAGTATCGTGCGTAAACAGGAGACAGCAAAAAAAGAGAGACTGTTTCAGTTGTGAGGGCATGGGCTACCAAGGCATTAAGCTTAACTCTGGGAGAGGGTTCACTACTGAGGATCCCAAGTGGAGGGAAGACGTTTTTCTAGCCCATTAACCAGGTGGCCTATATTAGATGGCTAAGCCCTCCTCTTTCCACCCCTTTCCTTGGCATTTCACTCCTCGCTAACTTAGGTGACTTCCAGTCAGTTTGCTGGTTTCTGAGAATAGCCTTTCTGTAGCACCTACCCCTCTCTGTGTGCCGAGCTGGAGGCTGAGGAGTCGACTAAGCAGCAGTCTCCCCAGGGGTTAGACACTGCAGCACTGACTGGAACCACACTTACATACCTTTGAAGATCTGTGACTCCATCTCTTCCACGTAGAAGAAACATTTATGACCTTTGGAATCTTCTTCTGCATCAAACATATTTCAAAACATTGATGATGTTATACTCAAATACTTGAGATACTACGCAGACCCTCACCAATCCCTCTCCCCCACTTCTATACTTTAACTTCCTTTTTTCTCCTATGTGTCTCCTCATATTTGCAAATATGTACACCTCATCCTATATTATGGCCATAACATCAAATAATATTATGTAATATTCTTCCCTTACATGGTGAGGAACTAACTCTACAATTGTAGCTGCTATTGCATTGATGTTTTCTGATTGCATTGATGTTCCTGTGGCAATGAGTTCCACTGTCTACTTATGTGTTGTGTGCAGACGTACAACACTATAGGCAGTTTATTCTAAGACATGGCATGAAGATAGTGAAAAAAAACAGGCTTGATGAAAAATTCTTTTACCTAACTGCCACGTAAGTCATTAGATGTTTTTAATGCAGCCTATCAGCTGGATTCACCCACAATCAGCATTTGAGGAGAGTTTCTAAATGATAATCTCCAGGCTAAATCTTACAGAAGCATGCTAAGAATTGCTACAGCTTCTTCCCTTTTCTCTGAGTTTGGTTTAGAGTGAACATCGCTGAAATTATTAAACAGCAGCTTCTCTCCCCAGCATCAGCACATGAGCTCGAAAATGACAAAAGAGCCCCAACTGCAAAACTGTCTGATGATCCTTTTAAATGATGCATGAAAAACAGAATACACACATACTGATGCTGATACACCAGTCTAATTCTACAGGGCTGGAAATTGCAATAAAAATTGTTTTATATGGTACACTGAGGAAAGGTGAGATAAAAGCCCTGAAAATGCTTCACTGCAACTCAACGGCTATTTGGTTTCATTTTTTCCCCCGGGAGGTTCTGATTTACCTCAAAAGAGCTTTGAAGGTCAGTTATATCTTGTTTTTCCATTTTGTTAAGCATCTCAGTGTGCTACTTGTGGGATGTAATACACTTTTAGTGTGTTTTTACCATTGTCATTCTGAAGACAAGGTTGGACTGAAATAGCTATATATGTTTACAAAATACACTTTAGCAGGTTGAATACATTCCGACAGCAAAATATCAGGAGATATAAAGAGGCCCGCCCATTCTCCCATCCCATCACCTGCTGTGGTCTTCTGATGGAGGGAGCTGGTGGCCTGCTATATGCCTCTGCTTTCTCTTGGAAGAGGGGCAGCTGGCTGGTAGGCTCGTTCACTTTGGACTTGGATCAATGAGTAATAAAAACTCTTCCCCAAATAGCTGTGTGCTCACAGAAAATAACATAATAAAGAACTGACTCATAGGGCAGGGAAGAGGGTTGAATAAAATCCTGCCGCATAGTCTTTTCTAAAGCATCTTTATGCTGCACTATTTTCAAGAAATGCACATTTTGTAACTGTTGGCCACTAGAGGGCAAACTGGACCAAGTCATTTAACAAAAAATAAATCCTTGTCCAATAACATGCATTGCTCAATTTTAATTATGGTTTATTGTATAGGAAACAGCCCTTCCCCTCAACTGTACCTGCAGGGAGCCATATACCAGCCATGCCAACTCTTCCTGGAACAGTCAAAACCTTGACTACTTTTTCTATTGCTACCATTGTATTTGATATTACATCTCATCAAGGATCTAATCCAAACTCTGTTCTCAAGTACTCAAGTGGAAATCAATAGAGTTACAGCAGTGTTTAACCAGTGTAAGTGAGAAGAAAAGTAAGTTCCTTGTGTAAGTTCCTTGTGTTTCTGTGTTTCTGTGTTTCTGCCTCACCAATTCTCATGGACTTTAAGGCCAAAAGGGACTATCATGATCATCTAGGATGACCTCCTCCTCTGTGACATCACAAGTCACAGAACCTCACCCATCCTCTCCTGCAACAGGCCCACAACCTCCATCTGAGTTATTGAAGACCCAAACCTGGATGAAGAAAGTGATTGAAAAAGTTCTTAGAGTAATTTATTTTTCCAATTAATCTAATAAAAGTTTTACAACCTACTGTTTAATTTTTGTTAATATTAACAGCATTTTGAAAACCAGATGATACCACAAAACAACTACAGTAATTTTCACTTCCTCATAGGTGTCACTAGTCCATCCCAGTTATGAATTACCCATTTAACTATGGTTATAAATCAATCATCTATTCTTTATAATGGCTGCAGTGAGAGATATGAACATAAAGGTGAATGTTAATTTTCACGTATGTGCTTGTAGCTGTAAAATTTTGGTAGTAAAACTACTTTATGATATAGCATAGGTGTAGGAGCTGGGACTGCTGGAAGGGCTGCGCCTTCCCTGGGCTTCCATCTCCTGGCCCCACACACCCGGAGTCCCGGTTCCTGGCCCTGTGCACCTAGGGTCCTGGCTGCCTCAGCTCTGGTGGGGAGGGGGAATGAGAGTAAGGGGGCTGACTTTCAGTACTCCCACTATTAAAAATGTGCCAGCATTACTGCTATATAATATAACAAACTTAAAGAATAAAAGTAACAAACATATGGAATGCACAGCAACTAGCTCTAGCAGGAAGCAACTCATGTGAACTACTAGGAGGAAGTACTATCTTTACGCAACTTCTTACAAGGTTTATGCAAATGATTCTTTTCGTGGAAACGGCTGTCTCTGACCGGAAGGTTAGGAGGAGAGTAAGAATGTGGGATGTTTAATAAAGGGATACCACCTTGAAAGCTGGAGAATCTATTCTCCTCTTGATGCATGCAAAAATACCATTATCTTGTTACGTAGGCAGTAACAAGATATAGGACCGTTGGGCCAAATTAATCACTGGCATAAGCAAATTAATCACTGAAGTCAATGGAGTTGCATCTGCTTAGGGCAGCAACAAATTTGACTTCTGATATCAGGATTTTTAAAAGGTTAGCACATAAAATATCCAGAGTCATAGTAAACATCAGGTTAGAGTTCTCTCTTTGGCTTCTCAAAAGGAAAATTGTCAAGGTAGCTTTCTGCTAAACGTATAAGCTGCCTCACTGCGGAAAGTAACAGGATGTCAACATCGCACGAAAGATCCAACTCGGAGCAGTAGTTTTTAACAGGTACAATTTGAGCAAGAGGGATTCCAAGTTTCTCTGCAGTTATCCGCATCTGCAGAAAAGGCACAAAATGGATTATCTTAAAAAGCTTCCCGACTATTTTTCAATCTTTCTGTTCCTTGAGGAAGCTAAGCAAAAGCTTCAAATATTTTCACAGATACTGTTTGGTGAGATTAAAAGTGGAAGATATTTTAGTTCTTTAAACTTCCTTATATTGAAGGCATAACTACTTTTACATACTACCCATTCTGCAACCGAACTAGCAACTACATTTTGATGCAGTGACAGTTCAAGACCATATTCACTTTATTTTATTCTTCTTTCGCAAATTCACTAATAGAAACTGAATGTGTAAACTGCTCTACAGGCCAAAATCCTATTTAATCTCAGAAGTGATACCCAGAACACAGAGTTATTTTTCCTTCATAATGATCTATAGCAGAGGTTGCTGCCAGAGCCCTAGGGAAGCGGCGGCGGGGCTCCAGCAGCTATTTAAAGGGCCCAGGCTGGGCCTCTGCTACCATCCTGGGCCCTTTAAACTGCCGCCGGAGCCCACAGCAGGAGGTGGGGTCAGGGAGGAAAGTCAGGGGAGGCACTTACTAGTACAGGGCAGGCTGGGGCTGGCTCTGACCCTCAACTCCTTCCCTTCCGCCCAAGGCCCCGCCCCTTCCAGGGGCCAGAGCTGGCCCCAGCCCAGCCCCATACCGGTAAGTTGCTTCAGTTACTTTCACTCTTGGTCCACGGATAGTTCCCTCTAAGGTTCGCACCTGGGCAGCCGCACATGAGAGAACAAAGGGTCAGACACCTAATTAGTGGAGCTGCGCAGGGAGAAATAGGGGGCTCCACTTGGGAGGAATAGGGGGTAGGTGGGAGGGGGCAGTGGGGTGAGAAGAGGGGGAGGGTGGAATTTGGGCCATACAAGGCTGCAGTGGTCAGAGAAAGAGGTGACTTTCCCCAGCTCCAGGGCTGCAGCTGCCGGGGAGAGTCGGCCCTCCTTCCCAGCCTCAGCTCTGTGAGGGAGAAAGGGAGAGACCCTCCTCGTTCCCAGATCCAGCTCAGGGGCTGCTGCGGCAGGGGAGACCCCCGCCTTCACAGCACCAACTTGGGGGCTGCCATGGTAGGGGAGAGAGGGCGCCTCCATCACATTAGAAGGGTAAGACTATTGACATTAAAATATGAGTCGTGTGCTTTTATTTGTAGAACAAAAAACCGGAAATTATTATTAAGGTGTTTTTTAATGTAGCACTTTCATCCAAAGCTTTACAATAGTTAGCTAACAGTACAAAAAACATTTGGAAAGATCGTTAAGTGGTCCACTTCGACGCTCAGCTATTTTTGAGTGGTCTGCGAAAAAAAAGTTTGAGAACCACTGATCTAGAGAGAACACCCCTAGAGATTCATCTCTGGTATAATCCCCCTCAAATCTATATTTGGCCTTTCTAGATACAGGGAGATGCATTCTCTGGGCCAATCTATCTCCTTTGTACTGGGTTTTGGTCACAACTAGGCAGTTCAGATTCTGAAGAGAACAGCTCTTCGCTGGTATAAAACTGATACAAGTCAGTTTCTCTGGAACCATGCTCCTGCACACATCCTGACCTGGCGTTGTGTGAAATGTAGGAGTATGGGGAGTATGTCATAGGCAGGGACCAAGGCAGAGCTCTGCTTTGCTGTGCTGAGCCTCTAAACTATGGATCACATGGGGCCAGTCCACAGAGTCAGGGAGCCCTTCCACCTGGAATTAACAGATTTCAGATACAGGGCAGAATGTAGCCCAGAGTCAGGACTCTGCTCTAGGAACTGCTCCAGTCCCTTTGTACCACTCCTGCTGAACAAAGCAGCCAGAAAAAAGTTATATCTCTAAGCTGTCATATCTCTAAGCTCAGAGTTCTTAAACTTCATTGCACCGCAACCCCTTTCTGACAACAAAAATAACTACACAACCCCAGGAGTGGGGACCGAAGCCTGGATCTTCCCAAGTCCCGCTACTCTCAGTGGGAAGGCAAAACCAAAGCCCAAGGGCTTCGGCCCAGGCGGAGAGCCTGTAACCCTACTTCCACTGTCCAGAACTAAAGCCCTTAGGCTTCAGCCCCAAGGCCCAACATGTCTAACACTAGCCCTGATGACTCCGTTAAAACAGCGCCCATTGAAATCAATGGGAGTTAGGTGCCTAAATACCTCTGAGAATTGCTGCCGGCTGAATCAGCCCCAGGCCAGCCTCAGTACTGGGGAACTGCAAACCGCTAGCAGCCTCTGATTCTCCACAACTTTCCACCTTGTGTTAGCATTTATGGCTGTGTAAAGAGAGTGCAGATAGGTGTAAAATTCTACCAAAGCAGAATGACAGCATTTTAAAAGCAGTCTGCACAGGAGTGAATATCTACACAAGGTAAAACGCAGCAGAACAGAGCTTTCTTCCCTCTCCTTCCTCCCCTGATGTGCTCCCAATGCCAGGATGGAGAGGGTAGTTGGTGCAGAAAATCTCTCTTTCTCCCTCCCATACCCCAAGTTTTACATCTATTCACACCAGGGGAAATTTGCAGCTGGCCATTTGTGGCCAGACTCCAACTCCTTTATATGGAGTGAATGGGGTTCGGCAAAAGAAGCTGGCCCTTAATTTTTAATGAGGTTTCTGCTATTTCCAGCTATGTCTACACTACGGCAGTAAATTGACCTACGCTATGCAACTCCAGTTATGTGAATAACGTAGCTGGAGTCGACGTACCTTAGGTTGAGTTACCGCTGGGTCTACCTCAGGGAGTCAACAGGAGAAAATCTCCCATTGACTTACCTTACTCTTCTCATTGTGGGTAGAGTACAGGGGTCGACTGGAGAGCAATCTGCAGTTGATTTGGCAAGTCTTTACTAGACCCATTATATCGACCACTGGTAGATCAATCTCACAGCTTACATCCTGGCTGTAGTGTAGACCTGCCCTTCATCTTTACTGTTATATAGTTTTATTCTTCAGAGGTCCAGCTTGCAATTTTAACAAGTCTTCAACCTTTTAGGGGTTAAAGCAAAACCTGAGGTATTAAATGTATTTATATTTTCAGCTTGTGCCTACATGACCAGAATGAAAATGTGTGTAAGAATACGAGGGGATGCAAGTATTGCAAAAGTAGAGCATCACAATATCTTGATTTGTTCAAGGCAATTGAGTTAATATGTAGCACCACAGCCAATAATGCCATACTTTACCTGTTTCTCAACAGCTTTGCTTTTGTACACACACTGGACGTTTTCCTCAAGAATAGGGCAAATTTCATCCACTTTAGTTAGCAAAACCAGTTGTGGGATTCCTGTAGCAAAAAAAAAGAGTAAAATATTACACCTAATTTCCCATCAGTTCTTCATTACGACTGCTTCTGCATACATAAGGTGAAAGTATTTCACAGCAAGATTAGAAAGAAAGATTAATTATTAAATTACTATTAACTGAATGGTTATTGAGCAGTACCCCAATTGTCTTGGTAGGAAAATGCTTTTTAAGCAAAATGATTATTATTCCCCCTGTACAGTTGACAACACACTTAATGACTCATTCACCTTAGTAGGAAGATTGCTGGGGCTCAGACTCAGTAGAATGAATTCAATGACTCCAAACAAGGGATTCAGAAAACACCTAGCTGAGTTCAATAGTACGACTGGGACCCGTTTTCACCTCCCACAGATTATGTCTCTGTCTACTCCCTCCTACAGAAGTGACTAATATCACGTTGGGAGAAAATCAGGCCCTAAGTGTTGTGTTCAAACACAACTACAAGAGCTAATGATGTAAACTGGCATTTGCAAGCATAAGACTCCCATTCTTCAGTTCTCTTTTCACTTTTTGATGCATCCCATCTCCATGGCAGCTGCTAAATGAAACAATATCTCTTCTCCTCCTTTTTAAAAAGGGCTTATTGCCTTGGATTATATGCATTTTAAAAGTAATTAATGAAATCAAAGTGAATATTTCCTCGTGAGATGTATTCCTAGAAGGCTTTACTTCTGGGGGAATTCTGTGCCACTGCACACATGCATATTCATGTGCCACATATATTTTTAATTTCTTTTTTTTGCAGAAAATAGCATCTGCTGAAAAGTTACTGCAGTTCCCCTTTTGTGCAACAGAAGATGCTGTGGAGCTAGTACACAGCAGCCATTCCTGGCCAGCACCAGCTCTGACAGGGAAGAGAAAGAGCCTGCCTTTTTACAGTGCCTGTTGGGCCAGGTCAGGAGACAGACAGCGTGAGGTTGCTGGAGGTCAGACAGGGGCTCATAGGGATTAGTGGGAGAAGACAGACTGGGGCAGGATCTGAATGAGAGTGGAAGCGCAGGGCTGCAGGGGGAAGAGAGGTGCAGGGCTACATGGGCACAGGGGGTACAGAGCTACGGGGGGAGAGGGAGTGGCTGAGTGGGGATACAGAGCCACATGGGGATGGGGAAGTGGGTGTCTGAGTGGAGATAGAGGGACACATGTGGACAGGGGGTGCAAGGACAGATGGGGATGCAGGGACACATAGGGACAGGGGAAGATATGCCTGACTGAATGGGGGAGGCTAGGGTCAGCCAGGGTCTGCATGGGGGACACTCCCTAACAATCCCTCCCTGCCCCAACCCCCTCCTTCCCCCCTGCAAAAAAAACCCTTTTCCATACTTTTTCCACCCATACCCCCACAAAATTCAACTTCATACCCAGGCTCCTTCCCAGCAATTACTTCCCTCTCTCTCTCAGCTCCTCTGTTATCTCTGACTCCCCCAAGCCTTTGCACTGCTTCTGAGGGGTGTGGCATATATGGTTCTGTACTGTAGTTTAAATGAATTATTACTCACAGTTCAATATCAATATGCCTAGTAAGGAATCTGTTTGTCAAAAAACATTTCCTGAATCTTTTTTGTTGTCTATATTGTTACAGATGTACTTACTGACTTACTCATTGACAGATATTTTGAAATAAAGTACTAAAATAATTGCAATTGGTGTGATATTATGTTGTATTATTATGACAAATAAAATATGAAGAATTTTGCAGAATTTTAAAATATTGTGTGCAGAGTTTTAAGTTTTGTGGTGCAGAATTCCCCCAAGAGTACTAGAAGCCTAGTGCACAGCTGTTTCTCTAGTGGTCTATGTCAACAGGGGAGCTCTGCTGTACTGAGGAGCAGAAACGCAATAGGGCACACTATAAAACCAAAGAGGAGAGAACAGTGGATGTGATCAGGAATTCCCACCAACACCAGAACCCTTTGCAGTGCCCATACTTCCATCAGTACGGGGGCCTGTCCCTCCAGAGTGCATTAGTCCCGCTCAACCTTGGGTGAACCTCAAGAGCAATATGTGGCAATTTCTCCTCCCACATGAAGGATAAACATGATTCATAGCAGTACTTCAGACCTCTAATGACCCAAGGTGCTCAGGCTTAAAAGTCAGATCACCTCCTTGGTTGCCCACTTCATGCAATTCTATGATATTAGGAGACATAAAACATACCAAACTGGTTCACTTTTCTTCAAAACTGTTTCAGCTTCTCTTCCAGGTTCTCAGAAAGAATCTCAATTTTGCACCCATCAAAAACAAATGCAACACAATGAATCTGATCCTTCAGAGAAGGGGTCTTGATATAGCCTAAAGGTGGTAGCTGGATTAAACTGCAAAGAATTTTTTTATAATAATAAGTAGGACTTCTAAAGAACTGGAGATTCAAAAAGACATATAAACACTGATTCCCACAATAATGGGAGAGCATGGAGACGGATTATTATCTCATTTTACAGAGATGAATACTGATATGCAGAGAGGGACAATGATTTACACACACTCATAGATGGAATGATCAAATCAGGATTAAACTTCAGGATTTCCCAGTTCTCAGGCTCATACTCATTCTTCCAGATGGAGAAGCAAATTCTGATCTATGTTATTGTAAACGTGTAAATCCAGAGTCACTCCTTTGAAGTCAACAGAGTTCCTCTGAATTTATATCCCTTGTGGAAAAGTAATAATGAAACCAAAAGACATCTCTAGAAATTAAAAGGGATTCTGACATATTACTTGTATATGTGTGTTTTTTATCACACTTTTTTATTAAGATTCAATCTATAAAGCATTAATAAATTATTAACAGATGTTTTAATAAATGGTTAATCTATTGTGGAGTTCATCAAAAATTTAGTCATAACTATGGTTTATAACCATCTGTAACATTTACTCATGAGCTTATAGCCATCTATACACGTGCTGCTCAGAACTGTAACATGCTTTTAACAGTCTTCATTTGTTACTTCTTTGTAAACCATTTCAGATGGAATTTTAATATAAAGCAGGACCAAATAAATCACAGAAAGATTCATCTTGTGGTTAAAGCATAAAACTGAGACTCAGAATATCTGACTTCCAATACATCTTTAACCAAGGTAATTAATCACTGTTCCCCATTTTCATATCTTTAAAATTAGGTTAATAACACTTTATATCTCACTGGGTTGTTTTGAGGATAAATTAAGCTTTTTGAGGGCCCAAGATACTACAATGATGAGACTCATACAACAATCTTAGACCTCCATCTTTGCTCCTGTAACAAGCTCAACTGATATGGAATGGAGAGTCAAAGTCTACATCTCTTGCATATTACAACAGTTAATACTTGGAATGGTCTGTAGGCAGCAGCTATCTAGTAACTGAGACAAATGACCAGATGAGAAGGCGCTGTACTAAGCTGGAATATAATAGAAGTTGCTCTTTTCTAGAGCCTGTCAAAAATGTTTTAAAACTATGTTTTCAAAAAATGTCAACATTGTTTCTCTTTCACCAAACTAACCCATTCTTCATTTTTCATTTTTTTCCAGAAAAAAATTAATTAAAAATGCTCATTTCCTGAAAAACAGGTTTCCAATAAAAAATAAATTAGAGAACCATTTCAATAATGGCATTCATGACATTTTTGCTAAAAAAATAATCTTGGAAACAATTTAATGAAAAACAAAAAAAATTGAAGACATAACAGAAATTTGGGGGAGATGTGGTGTTAAAGTCCATTTTTCTACTTAAAAACTTTTTGTTCAAAATATTTCAGCCAGCTCTATTCTTTATATACCTTGAGCCTGATTCTCGCTTGGCTTGTACCTGTACAAAATAGGTACCAAATGCTACCCAACCAGAAGGATGGACAGCAATTTAAATCAACTTTGCATAACTGTAAATGACTATACAAGGTACAGGAAAGTGGAGAATCAGGCCTAATCATCTTTCCATAGTTTATTTATTTTCAAATCACCATTCATAAGGTTTTACTGTACAGTACCACAAATGCAAGAATCCACTGAGCACATTGGGAATTTTGTTCTACAGTAATTAAATGCCAGATCTAATATTTGTACATATAAAGTAACTTTTAAGGATATCACTTGGTTTAATAAGGAACTGCACAGAATTTGTAGAAATCCTACCTGGTACCTATTAGGAACATGGCCTTTTATTATGTTGGACACTTCATTAATTTCCAGACCTGCTCCTGAGTTTTCTTCTATTCCCATTGTGTCACAGAAAATAATAGGTAGAGGCTTCTCATCTCTTCCATCTTTAACTGGGTAAGTCCTGTACTACTTTGAGGGAAAAAAGGTAAAATAGGATAGAAAGACATAGCTGAAAAATTAATATTTAGAGCCAGATTACTATTTCTTAACCATATTGAGTAATGCGTTTTTCATCAACAGTAGATATATGGAATTCAGTGGGGGCAATCATAGACTATCTTTGGGTTTTCCATTTAGTAGGGGGGAAAAGTTGATATTTAACTAAGAGTCTGGATTTAGCTTGGATGTTATTTAATTAGAAGCAAATATTTACCTGTGTTGTCACACTAGCGTTATCTAATCCCACTATGGCTTGGCTTGTCACATAACCTCGGAAAACAGAATTCACAGAGTTGAAAAAACTGGACTTCCCAGCTCCAACAGGACCAAGAATCAAAATCCGAATCTGTGGCACTGAATTTAGATAAGGTTTGTAAGATCTGATTTCCTCCATTATTTTCCCTCTTTCCCTGTTTAGACAAAAAGATTTGCAGAATTTCAAACAGCTGTGAGATCACAACACATATTTTGCACTACATATAGGCACAGTGAAATCAGGAAACTGTAAATATTCCCCAACCTTCCCTATACTCCATTTTTAGCTATCATCAAACACACACTGCTAAACAATCAGTGGTGCCATTGAACGATCAAGGTGCTAAAGGAGCAATCAAGGAAGATAAGGCCATTGAAGAGAAGCTAAATGAATTTTTTGCATCAGCCTTCACTGCAGAAGATGTGAGGGAGAGTCCCACACCTGAGCCATTCTTTTTAGGTGACATATGTGAGAAGCTGTCCCAGATTGAGGTGTTATTAAAGGAGTTTTGGAACAAACTGATAAATTAAACAGTAATAAGTCACCAGGACTAGATGGTATTCATCAAAGAGTTCTGAAGGAATTCAGACATGAAACTGCAGAACTACTAACTGTGGTATGTAACCTATCATTTAAATCAGTTTCTGTTACATTATCTATCCCAGGATAGATAATGTAACACCAATTTTTTTAAAAAGGCTCCAGAGGCGATCCTGGCAATTACAGGTCGGTAAACCTAACTTCAGTTCCAGGTAGATTGGTTGAAACTATAATAAAGAACAGAATTATAAGAAGCATAGATGGAGAAGAATTAACATGGCTTTTGTAAAGGGAAATCATGCCTCATCAGTTTATTAGAATTCTTTGAGGGGGTCAACAAACATGTTGACAAGGGTGATCTAGCGGATATAGTGTACTTAGACTTTCAGAAAGCCTTTGACAAAGTCCCTCTCTAAAGGCTCTTAAGTGACGTAGCAGTCATGGGATAATAGGGAAGATCCTGTCATGGATCAGTGAATAGTTGAAAGATAGGAAATAAAGGGCAGGAATAAATGGTCAGTTTGAGACAATCCTAGCAACCCGGCCAAATAGCATTCAATGGTGCTTCTGAATATAGTGAGCAACTGAAGAACAGACCTCTTTGAGAGCATGACCTTCACACAAAGTCAAACCATTTTATGCCCAGGATTTGGTACTGACATCACATATGAAATGGACATTTAACTATGGTGTCCTCTATTTTGGGTGCCCAATTTAAAACACCTAGGGCCTGATTTTCAGAAAGTGCCGAGTACTCATAATTCTTATTCAAGCCAATGGAGATTCAGTTTCACAGCACATGTACAAATCTGCCCTAAGGTGTCTCAATCTGTGTATGCTAAATCAATGGTCATCTTTAAAAATTTTGAAAATATATTCAACCAATGCTGCATAAAACAGTTGCTTTGAATGCCACAGGAGAATTAAATCTCTGTTGCAATGTGCTGGCTCTGTCACAGAACTGCAGCTAAGTTTAATTCATTCAAACAGGTTTAGAAGTAAACTAAAAGCTATTAGGTGGGTAGAGTTAATCAGTTTTCACAACATATGTACACAGAGCATACAAGTTGTCATGCATTACACATGTATTTAAGTAACCAGCTTCAGGTACATTAAACCACCAAATGCAGCTTAGGTCTTGTAAACTGTGCACTGTGAAAACATAGCAAATAAGCAAAATCAGGCAGAAATGACACATCTGAACCAACATCTAGCATGCAGTCATCGGAGTGTGACTGTTTTCTAGGTGTGCAACTGTCAACATAGCAAAGGAGTTTCTGAATAGGATGAGGTGAACAGCAATTATCTACACTCACGGTGATAACATTAGGCACAGTGACTTCATGTTCCTGATTTCTGAAGTGAGGACAGTGGCGTGCTTTATAGAAATGTCTTTTTACACTGTTGACACACAGCATCTTTGACAGAACATCCTGTACAGCTAACTATGTACAGCACATGTGCTTAGTGGAAGCACAACATTCTTTCATGGAGGGTGTTTTAACTAACCTGACATCTGTTGGAAAAGTAAGACAGCAAAGCACAAAATGTCCAACAAATTCTCTGAATGTGCTGGGGACCATGTTTGTTTCAAACAATGAAGGAAGTAAGCAAGTGACGACCATTTTAGTCTTAGTTCTGAATAACAGGGAGGAATTGGCTGTGAATCTGAAGGCAGAAGATAATTTGGAAGTGATCATGAGATGATAGATTTCATGTTTCTAAGGACAAGGAGACAAAGCAGCAGCATGAAGACAACAGACTTCAAAAAAGCAGACTTTAACAAACTCAGAGAGTGGTAGGTAAATCCCATGGAAAGAAAATGTAAGGGAAAAAGAAGTTCAGTAGAATGGCAGTTTCTGAAAGAGACAATATTAAATACACAGCACCAAATTCTCCAGATGTGAAGGAAAGTTAGCAAGAATAGTAAGGGGCCGATATGCCTCCATCCGGAGCTTTTTCATGACCTGAAAATCAAAACAGAATCCTACAAAATGTAGCACCTTGGACAAATTGCTACAGATGAGTACAGAATAGTAGCACAAGGGACAAAATCAGAAAGGCTAAGGCACCAAATAAGTTCCACCTAAAAATGGACATAAAAGCAGGTGGATTGTTTAAATTTTATTTAAATTATAATAAGTTTTTCTTTTAAAAGATAAACCCATTTAAAATGAACTCTGAATTTAATACAAAATATATTGAGGTGTTAACTTATAATCTCTTAAAATATTTAAATAAAAATACTTAGAATGCTGAATTCATGAGTATCCATCAAAAACTATGCGTTAAAGGCAGCTTTTCTATATAAGGTAGAAAACATTTAACTTTTGAGATCAAGCTTTATAAATATGACACAAGAGTAGTAAATAAACAATATATCATTCACTATTTTCTAACATACTAAAAATGTACAATTAATAAGAATCTGAAAATATTAAGCTATATAGTGCTTAAATAAATACATATAATTATAGTGTACCTAGGTAGCAAAAAGATGAACTAAATCTAGTAAAGCCTCTCTTTAGCTGTAAATCAATATGTTTTAATGGTTATATCAACCATTGAGAATGCACCTTTCTTTAGAAAATAACTGAAATTGATTAAAATGGATTATTTAAATCACGACTTTCCACTTAGTGATTTAGATCAGTCCACCCACATAAAAGGCAAAAAAAAGAAGTTCTATAAATGCATTAGGAGCAATAGAAAGACAAGGGAAAACGTAGATCTACTAGTTTGTGGGAAGGGGATCTAATAAAAGAATACATCAAAAGGTGTTTAATGTCTATTTTGCATCAGTCTTCACTAAAAAGATAAATTGTAAACAGATACTTAACACACTTAATATTAACAACAAGGGGAAAGGAACATAATCAAAAATGGAAAGAACAGGTTAAAGAATAAGTTAGATGTATTTAAGTTTGCAAGGCCTGGTGAAATTCACCTTAGGAACTAGCTGAAGTAATCTCAGAATCATTAGCAATTATCTTTGCGAACACAGGGAGGATGGGTGAAGGACTGGAGAGGAGCAAACATAGTATTTATCGTCAAAGAGGAACAAAGAGGACCTGGGGAGTTACAGACCTATCAGTCTAATTTTGATACATAGAAAGATACTGGAATAAATTATTAAACAATCAATTTGTAAGCATCTAAAGGATAACAAGGTGGTAAAAAATAGATTTGTGAAGAACAAATCATGTCAAATCAACATAATCAGTGGATCAGAAGTGAAGCTGTTGACATGGTGTATCTTGATTTTAGTAAGGTTTTTGAGAGAATCCTATATGACATTCTCATAAGTAAATTAGGGATATATGGCCTAGATGAAATTACTACAGATGGGTAAAAAACTGGTTAAAAGAATATACTTAAAGAGCATTTATCAAGGGTTTGCTATCATACTGGGTGGACATATCTACTGGGGTTCCACAGGGGTCGGTCCTGAGTCCAATTTGAATAATTAAGTGGAAAGTACACATATAAAATTTGTGGCTGACACTTTGGAGGACAGGATTAGAATTCAAAATGACCTTGACTAATTGGAGAAATTGTCTGAAATCAATTAGATGCAATTCAATAAAGACAAGTGCAAAGTACTAAACTTGGGAATGAAAAGTCAAATGTGAAATTACAAAATAGGGAATAACTGTCTAGGTGATAGTACCATTGAAAAAGATCTGGGGGTTATAGTGGCCTACAGATTGAACAAGAGTCACCGATGTGATGCAGTTGCAAAAAAAGGCTAAAATCATTTTGGACTATGTTAACAGCAATGTCAAACATAAAGCACAGTAGGTAATTCTCCCACTCTGCTTAGCATTGGTGAGAAGCCCCAGCTGGAGTACTGTGTCCAATTCTGGGCACTATAATTTAGGAAATATAGACAAACTGGAAAGAGTCCAGAGAGAGAAACAAAAATGATGGAAAGTTTAGAAAACCTGACCTATAAGGAAAAGCTAAAAAAACTGGGATGTTTAGACTTCAGAAAACAAGACCGAGGGAGGACCTGATAACAGTCTTCAAATATATTAAGGAAGGTTATGAGGGGGAGGGGGATCTATTGTTCTTCATGCTCTCTAAAGGCAGAACAAGAAGTAATGGACTTAATCCACAGCCAGAGAGAATTAGATATTTGGAAAACCTTTTTAGGTATAAGGATAGTTAAGCTCTGGAATAGCTGCTTAATCATGGTCTGTAACACTGGTCTACAATTTTTTAGAAGTTGTCTGCTTCAGAGATAAAATGTGATATTTATTATGTATTTTGATGTGCTGAATTCAAATATGACAATTAAAACAACTGATTGGCTTCTGTTTCTAAGATATTTAGGTTTTGTGTAAATGTTTACATAATAAGTTTTTACATTTTATGTCTATGTATATTGTGTAGATAGTAGAGTTTTAATCATAAATTGTAAACCTAGGTCTTTTCATGTGTTTATGGTTGCTTTACATGATAATATTTCACCTGTCCTGTTTATGTAACACTTTAAAAATCAGCAAAAGGGTTATATAAATAAAATGTATTATGAAACAAAAGGCAAAAAAACTATTATGTACATAGTTTAGTCCTATTCAGTGTCTACTCCGCGCTTCTTGGCTTGTCTCTTGTATTCATTAAATGGAGCATTTCTTGTCGCTGTCCAGCAATAGTCTGCAAGCATTGATGGGCTCCATTTGCCCTGATAGCGTTTCTCCATTGTTGCAATGTCCTGGTGAACTCGCTCGCTGTGCTCGTCGCTCACTGCTCTGCAGTTCGGTGGAAAAAAATGTAGATGAGAGTGCAAAAAATGTATCTTTAGTGACATATTGCAACCAAGGCTTTTGTATGCCTTGAGGAGGTTTTCCACCAACAACCTGTAGTTGTCTGCCTTGTTGTTTGCGAGAAAATGTATTGCCACTGACTGGAAGGCTTTCCATGCCATCTTTTCCTTGCCACGCAGTGCATGGTCAAATGCATCATCTCGAAGAAGTTCACGAATCTGAGGACCAACAAAGACACCTTCCTTTATCTTAGCTTCACTTAACCTTGGAAATTTTCCACGGAGGTACTTGAAAGCTGTCTGTGTTTTGTCAATGGCCTTGACAAAGTTCTTCATCAGACCCAGCTTGATGTGTAAGGGTGGTAACAAAATCTTCCTTGATTCAACAAGTGGTGGATGCTGAGCACTTTTCCTCCCAGGCTCCAATGACTGTCGGAGTGGCCAATCTTTCTTGATGTAGTGGGAATCTCTTGCACGACTATCCCATTCGCAGAGAAAACAGCAGTACTTTGTGTATCCAGTCTGCAGACCAAGCAAGAGAGCAACAACCTTCAAATCGCCACAAAGCTGCCACTGATGTTGGTCAGAGTTTATGCACCTCAAAAGTTGTTTCATGTTGTCATAGGTTTCCTTCATATGGACTGCATGATCAACTGGAATTGATGGCAAAACATTGTTTTGCTGCATAATGGCAGCTTTAAGACTCGTCTTCGATGAATCAATGAAGAGTCTCCACTCATCTGGATCGTGAACGATGTTGAGGGCTGCCATCACACCATCGATGTTGTTGCAGGCTACAATATCACCTTCCATGAAGAAGAATGGGACAAGATCCTTTTGACGGTCACGGAACATGGAAACCCTAACATCACCTGCCAGGAGATTCCACTGCTGTAGTCTGGAGCCCAACAGCTCTGCCTTACTCTTGGGTAGTTCCAAATCCCTGACAAGGTCATTCAGTTCAGCTTGTGTTATAAGGTGTGGTTCAGAGGAGGAGGATGGGAGAAAATGTGGGTCCTGTGACATTGATGGTTCAGGACCAGAAGTTTCATCCTCTTCCTCATCTGACTCAAGTGAGAATGATTCTGATGCATCAGGAACCAGCAGTCCTTCTCCGTGGGGTATTGGACGTATAGCTGATGGAATGTTTGGATAATGCACAGTCCACTTTTTCTTCTTTGACACACCTTTCCCAACTGGAGGCACAATTGCTGGTATGATCTGTTGGCTCTCTCCAAATCATTGGCACTGCAAAAAGCATAGATTTCCTTTTCCTGTTCAACCGCTGGAGAAGATTTATAGCACAAGTGTTGCAGCTTTTTTTTGGGCCCACCTCTTGTCCTGATCTCCAATTTTGCAGCCAAAATAAAGGTGATAGGCTTTCTTAACCATAGTGGTTATACTGCGCTTTTGTGATGCAAAAGTCACTTCACCACAAACATAGCAGAAGTTATCTGCACTGTTCACTCGAGTACGAGGCATCTCTGCTCACTTTGGCTAAACAGAAATGTGTCCCTTTGCAAAATCAAACACTAACAAATAAGAGAGCACGACACTGTATGATTTCTAGAGCTGATATAGGGCAATTTGTTCAGCAGAGTGATGTAAGCTTCGTTATGACTGCATCATCCATGACTTCTAGGAATAACATGATGCAATTCATATCATGTATGACGCAATACCAGCTTCAGATTGCATCATTCATTGTTTTGCCTAAAAAGCAAATACTGTCCAAACCCAGTCATAGATTTATTCATAGATCCAGTCAAAGATGTATTTTAGTCATTTCTGGTTTAAATTGAGATCCCTTCCCTTTATAACTCACTTATCCTCCGCCATTCCCATGTCAAGGGTCGTATATACTGACCCAATAGCATATCTTGAAAACTAGAGCCAATCAACAATTTTAAGCATCATTTTGGTTCTCAGTGACCCAGTAAATTAGTAAATTAGTAAAGTTTGACTACATTTATTTCAGAAGCATTTTGGCTGTAGAGCAGTGTAATCCTCTGGAGTCTAATTTTAAGTCTCAGGCCTGGTCTACACTAGTAGAAGAATCCATCTAAATTATGCATCTTCAGCTATACGAATAACCTAGCTGAAGTCAATGTACTTAGATCTATTCACCGCGGTGTCTTCACTGCGGTGAGTCAACTGCTGATGCTCCACCTTCGACTATGCCTGTGCATCTTGCACCGGTGGTGTACATAAGTCGATGGGAGAGCGCTTGGAGGTCAATATATCGCGTCTAAACTAGATGCAATAAATCGACCCCGCTGGAATGATTGCTGCCTGCCAATCCAGCAGGTAGTATAGACATGTTCTCAGTGTGGCTAAGAATAAGCATTGCTCTTCATTAAGCTTATTTTGGCTCAGATATTAATTTCTCATGTATGTTTGACCTGTTCTGAAATCATCATTTTGTACTGATCCCCAGATTGTGAGGTGCTCAGACACTATGGTCATAGGTGCCATATTAGTACCTAAGATACACAGATAAGCATCTTACAACTCATAAGTCTGTCTACTCTAGCACCATCTAGTTAATTCTCAAAGTAACTCACATCACCACAGTATTTGGTGGCCACAGATTGTTACAGTTAACTTACTCAATTGTTCATGTAATCTTTCTCCATGGAGATTCCAGGAAACTGCTAATATCTAGGGGAAAGAAATATATAACATTAAGAGTATGAAGCTATAATTTCCTCAGTAAACATTTTCTCTTTTTACATCAACTTACCTTCAACTCGATACACCTCACATTCTATAAGACCTAGATCATTTCCATGCAAGTCAGCAACACTGAATGTGTAGTTGTCATTAGAACTTGTTACTACTGCTGCAGCATTTTGGTCCAACAACTGCAATGCTCCACCTCCAAAATTAGGGCCACTGGAACTATGGTCATATACAGCAGATGTTGCAGTTTTAACAGGAATTTTTAGTGGGCTAAACACACCCTCTTTGCCTTTTAATCTAAAGAGAAAAGCCTTCTCATCATTTATGTACGCTCCAGATGAAACATAGCTCTGATTTGTAAATCCTCCAAAAATATAACCACTTCCGTTATATGCTACTGCCACAGCTGGCCCTTATGCATCACACTTGGCATGAAATATAGAAGCATTGTAACCATGGACGCTTGCTTTAGAGAGAAGAGAGAATTGTCCGCTCCACAACAGATGTTGCAGTTGCTTTACTTCATCTTGTGTTAATCTGGGTTTGACACCAGCCATTCTTCTTAATCTAAAAAGACAGAAAATATCTTACAAATACTAGAATAACAATCAGAAAAATGTGTTATTTTTAACCTAACTCAACTCACTGAAGGTGGAAGGTAGTGGTGAATGCTGTGTTCCCCATGGAATAAAGAGGCATGTCAGTAAGTCATTATTAATTATTATTATTATTATTCATTGAATTCCAGGGCTATCTAGAATCCCCAACTCAGGTCAAGGCCACATTGTGTTAGGCAATGTCCAAACACATTTTTTTGCTTTCTGTGTATATAAATACATCTTACTTCTGTTCCATTCTATGCATCCAATGACGTGGGCTATAGTCCATGAAAGCTTATCCTGAAATAAACTGGTTAGTCTCTAAGGTGCCACAAGTGTTCTTCGTCTTATTTCCAAACACATAGTTAGAGACAGTCCCTAACTCAAAAAGCTTATGGTCAAAATAAAGAAGACAGACAAATAGGGAAAGAAAAATGTTGTTATCCCCATTAACACATGAGGCAAATGAAGCAGAAAGAGCCAGCCGGTATAACTCAGCATAGTTTCATGAACTTTACAGCAAAACAGTTTTTCTATCTGAATGGAGACAAAATATTCTTATAATGTATGGCCCAATTGTGTTGCCTTTACTCAAGTAAAACGCCTACTGATTTCATACTGCTACCTGGTGCTAACCTTACTTACACTGGATAACTCCACTGACTTATGGTGATCTAAATGAGAGCAGATACATGTTCACTTTCTCATAAACACAGTTCATACTTTATGGAGTGGATTTTTTCTCTTTCTAAGAACAAAATAATGGCCTTACTGGGTCAGACCAATGGTTCATCTACCCTGGTATGCTGTCTTCTGACAGTAGCTAGTGCCAAACGCTTCAGAGGGAACACATAGAACAGAGGAATTTTGAAGCTTCTGGCATTTTGGAGGATATGGGACACTCAAAGCATGCAGTTGTATCCCTGACCATCTTTGCTATTAGTCATTAATGGCACTATCCTCCATGAACTTATTTAATTCTTTTTTTAATCCAGTTATACTTTTGGCTTTCACAACATCTCCTGGCAATGACTTCCATAGGTTTACTATGCACTGTCTGAAGAAGTAGTTGTTTTTATTTGTTTTGTTTTTAACTTGCTACCTAGTAATGTTATTAGTTTACCCTCTTTCTTGTGTGGTGTGAAGGGGTAAATAACACTTCCCTATTCACTTTTTCCATCCCATTCATGATTTTATAGAACTCTATCATATCCTCCCTTAGTCATCTCTTTTCTAAACCAAACAGTCCCAATCTTATTTATCTCTCTTTATATGGAAACCATTCCATACCCCTAATCATTTTTGTGGCCCTTCTCTACACCTCTTCCATTTCTATCTTTTTTTATATGGGATATCCAGAACTGTATATAGTATTCAAGGTGTAGATGTATCACAAATTTATATAATGACATTATGATACGTTCTGTTTTATTATCCCTCCTCCTTTTTCTAATAGTTCCTAACATTGTTAGCTTTTTAGACTGACAATACACACTGAGTGGATGTTTTCAGAGAACTATCCACACTGAAACCAATCTCTCTCTCTTGAGTGGTAACAGCAAATTTAGATCCCATCATTATGTAGTCATAGTTGGAATTATTTTTGTCCAATATGCATTACTTTGTACTTATCAACATTGAATTTCATCTGTCCCTTTTTACCTAGTCACCCAGTTCTGCGAGATCCCTTTGTAACTCTTTGTATTCAGTTTTGGATGTAACTATCTTGAGTAATTTTGTTTAATCTGCAACTTTTGACACCCCACTGTCTGCCCCCTTGTCCAGATCATTCATGAATGTGTTAAACAGCACCAATCCCTGTATAGAGCCTTGGAAGAATCCCTGTTTACCTCCCTCCATTGTGAAAACTGATAATTTATTCTTTCACCTTTTTTCTTATCTTTTAACCAGTTACTGATCCAATAAAGGACCTTGCCTCTTATACCAGGACTGTTTAATCTGCTTAAGTGTCTTTTGTGAGGGACCTTGTCAAAGGCTTTCTGAAAGTCCAAGTACACTATATCAACAGGATCACCCTAGTTCATATGCTTTTTGACACCCTCAGAGAATTCTAATAGACTGGGGAGGCAAGATTTCCCTTTACAAAAGCCATGTTGACTCTTCTGCAGAATATCGTGTTTATCTATTAATTCTGTTGTTTAGTATAGTTTCAATCAATTCGCCTGGTAATGAAGTTAGGCTTACCAGCCCAAAATTGCCAAGATTGCTTCTGGAGTCTTTCTGTAAAATAGGCATTATATTAGCTGCCCTCCAGTCATCTGGTATAGCAGCCCATTTAAGTGACAGATTTTATATGCCGCAATTAGTGGGAGTCATTGCCAGGAGATGTTGTGAAAGCCAAAAATATAACTGGATTCAAAAAAGGATTTCTATATGCATCAGTAATTGTAACTTTATTTATTGATTTAATAAAACGTGTAAAACAGACTAGATCTTGTACGTGTTAACGTGTGTGTGGTCACTATCCTTGGTCTTCATGTGTTCCTAGAGGCTCTAAATCTGAAACAAGTAGCAGAGACTTTCACTCTCTTGAGCTTGAAACTGTAGCAACCAGAGGTGAACCCATAGTAGTGCAATCAAACATCACTAAATTCACATTAAATAAAATAAAAGGCTACACTTTTATTATATTTTTCTTTTTAAAACAAAGCTGAAGTTTTTTATTACAAATAGCAGTGAACTCCTATAAATCAGTAGGCCCACTTTTTTCTGGCTTTTTTATTGTCTGTATAACCACACAAAATTAGTTTAATAATTCTGAAGCTTATGTGGAAAGTGGAAAGAATTAACAAACTAATGAATGTTATTTGTGCTTTCACCTTGTGTTTTCACTTTGTGTTTTCACCTTGTGTTTTCTTTTCTTCTCTCACTGCACTGGTTGTATGGCCTGACATAGGGGCTATCACACTTCTAACATTTGCTCTTTTAAATTTCTTTTAATATTTTCTGGGGAGATGAGGGGAGGTTTTTGTTGGTTTGCCATACTGACTGCTCTGCCAGAAGAAATCTTTATTGTTCAGCCAGAGGTAGGAAGGGGGCGGGGGTGGTCTCTTTTTTGGTGAGGAATGCCTTTAGGCAATTTGGAGCTGCCTATTTTGGATATCAAGGTCCTGAGTATCATGTCAGAAAGTATATACACCATTTTATTATTCTTCATTATAAAGATAAAAAAGAAATATACAACTTTACTCTTTCCATCCTTTATCTGTAAATATGCAAACTTCCAAGATCACTTTCTGCTTAATTTCATATTAACAAATCTCTGCATGGCACAGTGCATACACTTTGCTTGGAAATGTACAATACATACTGTCCGGTATGAATGTTCTTGTCTTGTTTCCAACTTGGAAAATTTAAGAAGAACATTATTCAAAAGATTTCCAAAGTATTCCTCTGTCCAAATATATTAGAATGATGGGGCAGAAAATATGAAGCTTTATATTCTACTGTTGGTAGGGGAGTGCTTCCTAAACACACTATGCTCCCTGCTTATCAAGATGAGCTAGACTTAACACTTCTTGTTTTGGGTATGTGCACAATGACTTCTCTTTCAACGGTAAGCGAATAATTTTTTTGCTCTCTATACAAATATATTGCCTTGAATAGGATGATCCAGGATTCAGTAATTGCCACTACAATCTTAGGAATATTTTGTTTATAAAAGCCTATTAGAACTCCCTTACAGTAGAACTTCAGAGTTATGAACACCAGAGTTATGAATAGACCAGCCAACCACACACTTCCTTTGGAACCAGAAGTACACAATCTGGCAGCAGGAGAGACCAAAAAAAAAAAAAAGTATCATACCTTGTTAAACATGAACTACTAAAAAGTGGGGAAGGGACGGATTACAAAGATTTGACAAGGTATTAATACTTTCTGTGCTTGTTCAGCATTTTTCTTCTTCAAGTTTCACAGCTGTATTAAGTCAATGTTCAGTTGTAAATTTTTGAAAGAACAACCATAATGTTTTGTTCAGAATTGCAAACATTTCAGAAAAAACAACAAGGCATCGTTGTGGCTCCTTAGAGACTAACAAATTTATTTGGGCATAAGCTTTCGTGGGCTAAAACCCATTTCATTAGATGCATGGAGTGAAAAATACAGTAAGCAGTATAAATATTACAGCACATGAAAAGATGGGAGCTGCCTTACCAAGTGGCAGCGGGGAAGGGAGTGTCAGTGCTAATGAGGCCAATTCAGTTAAGTGGCATATTCTCAACAGTTGACAAGAAGGAGTGAATATCAAAATAGGGAAATTTACTTCTGTAGTGCTAACAAGACCAATGTAATCAAGGTGAAATATTTATACTGCTTATTGTATTTTTCACTCTATACATCCGATGAAGTGGGTTTTAGCCCAAAACAACTTATGCCCAAATACATTTGTTAGTCTCTCAGGTGCCACAAGGATGCCTCGTTGTTTTTGCTGATAGAGACTAACATGGCTATCACTCTGAAATATTTCAGTTACAGATAACCTCCATTTGCATTGTGTTTCTATCTCTGAGGTTTTACTGTACTTGGAAGTTCTCCACCTAACCTGTAGGTGGAGGGAGAGTGTTATGGTTCACACATTCACTGATTGTGCCCCAAATGCCTAGTTTCAACCTAAGCTTCAAAGCTGAATTACCATGAATAAATCAAGATTTACGTTACTGGACTGTGCCTATAGATATAACTTGAACCAGAATTTATACAGTACCATATTCACGCTTCTGAATACACATTTAGGTCACTGGTGTTACCAGCATAACTCACAAGCAGATTTTTTCCCTTCTGTGGATATTCGTTAAAGAGATGGTAGGGGGAGTATTTTACTACCCGTCTTGTGACTATTTCACAAATTGACAAGTTCTGCAACTCAGCAGCAACAGTTACTGTCCATCGCTGTGGAATGACAACTTCCTGGTCTCTGTAACAGAGGCTTTGCTACCATGTTCAATGTGAAACAAGGAGATGCCTTTTAAACAGTGCTTTTAGCTAAGAGGCGATGTTATGGAACAAGGGGATCCAGAATATCACTGATGTTATTTTCACCTCGCTGGTAGCTGGCACAACTCTCTCATTCTGGCTTTTCAAGCATGACACTTCCTCCTTGCTCAGCACAGCTAACATACAAATGGTTTTGTGAAGCATGGCCTGGGATATGCAGGACTGCACTGACTGAAGTGATCAACATCTGGTTTAACGAGCCTCTGCTCTGATCTGAAACACATCATAACTTAGTGTTTTGATCACAAAAATTGCATCCACCAAGCTACAATGCTGGTGTAAAAGCTAACAAAGGGAAATGATGAGATTGTCTTCCAACTCATGACACCAACTACAAGTTAGAGCACAGCACTGAAATTTTCCAACCGCAGCAAACCAAACCTTCTCTCAATCCTTCTTAACATTTCAAGACATATATATATATATATATATAAAATTATACTCTTACCATGCAAGCTCCCTTCTCTCAATCCTTCTTAACATTTCAAGACATATATATATATATATTGTGACAAAGCTCCAAGTCTGTACTTGTGGGTCCTGCGCTTCCTGGCAGATTTAGGGGCCTCAGAAACTCATCTAGGCCCCAGAGTGACCTCCCTTTCTCAGTATAATTGGCAAGAGTCACCACCTAGTGAGTTGCCTTCATCACAGGCCAGTATGGAAGATGGAAAAAAGGAGGGAGCCCAGGCCCGCCCTCTACTCCGGACTCCAGCCCAGGGACCCTAATAGTATCAGCTAAGATGGCTGACCTTTTAGGCACAAAACACAATACAATTCCCTGGGCTACTTCCCCACAGCAGTCCCTGCTTCTTCAAACTCCACTTCACCCTTACCTCAGGGCCTCCTTCCTTCAGTATGATATGTTGTCCTACACTCAGTCTCACCAACAGCATAACTTCCTTCCACAGCTCCTGACACCCACACCCACCTGACTAACTGGGAGGTTTTTATCTGGTTTCAGCCAGTCCCTGATTGGCTTCAGGTGTCCCAATTAGGCTAGCTGTTTCTACTCCTTTCTAGAAGGTTCTTAATTGGCCCCAGGTGTCTTGATTGGCCTGGAGTAGCCTTTGTTTGGCTATCCAGGGAACAAGGACCTGCACATCCTGAGACTAATATACCTGCCTTCCAGCACTCTCCTATATCCTTCTGGTCTGACTCCGTCACAATATATAAAATTATACTCTTACCGTGCAAGCTCTTCTGTTGGGAAAGATCAGGACAGAGAAGAAATGAAAATGAAAGTCAAACATTTACAGCCCTACCACCAATAGCAAAGCAGCCAGTGTTGTTGAATTTCTCCTATCAGACCCTATAAACTTACCAGCTCAGAGACTATTCAGCTAAAACATAAAAGAAAGGTGACGTGATCTTCAGCTTCCAGTGGAAACCAGTGCTACGTGGAACACGCATGGTGTAATAAGGAAAGTAAAGGGTTGAACTTTGAAATAAATAAAGAGTTATTGCAAAGTACTGTGTAAAAGTGAAGGCTTTATGGGTGAAATCTTGGCTCCATTAAAGTAAATGGAAACTTTGCTATTGACTTCAGAGCTAGGATTTCACCCTGCAAGTGCAAAGTAGGGTGCAAATCGGAATGGCAGCACCAGTCATTGGCACTGCTCAGGTGTCAAAAATGGGCTGGGCAGTAGACAACCAGGCTATCCAGTCTCTGTAAATGCAATGAAAGGGTTTGGAATTCCTTTCTCAAATAGATTTTCAATTAAAAACCCAGGTTTGGCCCTTTGTGTTTTGTCTGAAAGCTTCATAGTCCCGGGGTGCTGTTTTCATGGTATGCATTTGATCTTTGCAGTTGAAAGCTGGACCCTTCTCTAACACTGGGCAGTAAGAGGCAGCAAAATTCTGTCCAGGGAAGCCTGGGAGAGTGCCCATTCCATTGAAACCTCACACCCATGCTGAACACCTAGAGGAAATCACATCATCTTTCTAAATACTATTTTCTCAGGTGAAGGGGAAGATTAGGAAGGTTGGTTGGGGCCAGGGTTCTCCAGAAGCCAAGCACAGGACAGCCACACTCTGCTGACAGGGACTGTGTGAGACAGAGCCCGCCGGTAGGGGACAATCTCTTACTCTTTTCTCTCGTCCATTTCCCACAATGCCAAGGCACATCAGGGGCAGGGTTTCCTTGACTCTCCCTGTTCCGCTCTCCTCTTGCTCCTCCCACTCGCTCACGCTCAGACACAGAGAGTAGAGAAGAGGGTGGGAAAGGAGCAGAAAGGGAGAGGAAGGACTGGAGAGGAGCAGATCCTGTGGATAGGGTATGGAATGCAAGGGGACAAGAGAGGCAGTAAAGGGGGAAATGGGAGGGTGGAGGCTGTTCAGCTGAGCCAGCTCACCTGTCTGGACACAGGAAAAAGAGAGAGAGAGAAGACTGGTTGTGATGGCAGCGAGGAGAATAGGTTCAGGTAATTTTTACTTACCCAAGCTTCCTTCCCCTATGTCAGACTTGCCCAGGCTCAACTGTTGGGACTGACTGGATTGCAGTGGAGTCTCGAAGAGTCCTGCAGCTGCTGCGGTGGACTGGCTCACAGCATAGCTGGACCTATCACATGCCCCCCATCCTCCTCTTCCTTGTCGTAGGATATCAGGAGGTCATCTAGTCCAAACCTCTGCTCCAAGCAGGACCAATCCCCAACTAAATCATCCCAGCCGGGGCTTTATCAATCCTGACCTTAAAAACCTCTAAGGAAGGAGATTCCACCACCTCCCTAGGTAACCCAGTCCAGTGCTCCACCACCATCCTAGTGAAAAAGTTTTTCTTAACATGTCCTCACTGTTTATGCCAAGGCCCTGTGACTTTTGGGGGGGCAAAAGTGGCCATTTGTCCCATTTGCGCTTTGCCAACTGATGCTAATCAATTGGCAAGAGCAAATGAGCCAAACACCTACTTTTGCCAAAAGAGGGGTGTGTGCACCCTGGGGGGCACAGAGAAATGAGGGCTGAGCAGCAACGCCAACCCTGTGGGGACAGGAGACAGGGCTCTGGCAAGCAGGGATGCCAGACATGTAAGGAGCCAGGCAGGGCTCGGGTGAGCAGCAATACAAGCCCCACACAGGGAGCAGGCTGGGCTTGGACAAAAGCCCTGTGTGTGAGGGAGACAGGGCTCAAGCCAGCCACTCAGATCAGGCCCCTGTGCGGGAGGTAGGGGAGGAGGAGGAGAAGGGGGAGCAGTGTATGTGTCAGCACCATGTGTGTGGGGGAAGGGGATGCAGGGAATAGGCCAGCCCCACATGCAGGAGGGGAGGATGCAGGGCTTGAGCAGGTGGCTCATGGTGTCCCATTTTCCCTTTGGGAAATATGGTCACTCTGTCCCTATGCCCTTCATTTCCTGAACGCTTGTCCTGGGAGGCTAGAAGTATCTGACAAGTTCAGCAGAGAAGACAAGTGGGCTGAGAAATCAGAAGCCCTAATCCTATACTCCACGCTCACCATAAAACTCTGATCAAACTCAATGGGGCTTTAGCTGGAGGAAAGGCTGTAGGACCAGTATGTGAGTTTCTGTAGGTTACAAAGTTTCATAACAAGAGCTGAAAAGTCTTATTTCATTAATACCAAGTCTCAATTTTAGCAATTAATACCCTGCAATTCCCTGATTTACCTAGAATAAATTGGCAGTAGATTTACCTGCCAAGTCAATCACTTGACTATTTTTACCATATTTACTATAAATGGTTGTGTGGTCTTCTCTGCAGTTGGATTCAAGAACTTTAATGCTAAGATCAGTGACAGCAAGAGCACAAGACAATTTAAGAAATAAACATCCTCTGCATTTTTTATATAACATCAGCAACAGGATCAATTGGTTAGGTACGAAGCTGTTGGTAGTACATGACTGGTTTATAGTTGCAATAATAAATTATTCTTTTTCTTTAATACCTGCCTTTAACCAGAGCTCTTTATAGTCAAGCAAACATGTTACAGTTAAACTACTGTCAAACATTAAAAATGCAGTAATAACAGTGAAAATTTATTATTGTTTTGAAATTTATTGTTTCTATAAAAACCAATAGTAAAAATAAAAAAAGCTAATGATAATGTGGAAATTGGTTTTAAAACAAAATGCTTACTTGACTTTTGTTTATCTTTACTTAGCCATGATTTTTCCATGATGCAACACAATAGTTCATACTTAGTGTTCAAGACAAAGTCAGGATTGTCCCCATTGGTCTGGTAAGAAATTTTTAAATATAAGTTGGGGTCAATAAAGTCAAGAAAGACAAATGAAGGTGATTAAAGCGGCAGTTGAAATTTCGACAGCTTCAACTCCGCAAATAAATCCCCATGCACAGACCCTTACTTCTACACAGAATCTCATTGAAATCATATGAGATCCCCATAAAGAACAGAGATCCCGTGGTAGGACAAGGGTGAATGAGAGATGCAGAAACAAAGATACATGACCTTGAAAAGAATGGAACTAGCAAGGCGTTGGACAAGGTATCCAGAATGAAATGGTGCCATGAAAATGGACCAGAGCCTCTGTTTGCACACATTAAAAGAACAGGGTGGCACTAGCACTAGTAAAGTCAGAAGACGTGATAGGAAGTACTACTTCACAGAACACACAGTCTGTTATAGAATTCACATCAGCAACTCAAGTACTGTGGAGAGATTCAGTGAATTTATAATATTTGTAACTATGGCACCTAAAGGCAATCAGATTTCATGCTTCATGATCTAAAACAGTTTTGGGGATTAGGAAGGAAGGTTTCCTCAGGCAAGTGATATATAATTCGCTAGTTGCATAAATTATAATAGGTACTTTCCAGATAAATTACCATATTTCACAGAATAGTCGTTTCATCTGGCTGGACAGATCTTTTGTCTCTTTGATCCAATATTCTTCCATGATATTCCCCAAAACGTATTCTATATATTCAAGATAGGTATTCCTCAGATGCTTATTTCATTCTCAATACAGTATCTTGACTATCCAGTAATTTTACTATCCTTCTGGGAATGGTTTATTGTGTATTCCAAATGCCTTTTTATACACAGTATATTTGAACGTAACATTGTCAATAGTATTGTCAAGATTGAGAATCAATAAGAAGTACCCAAATGAGCAGCCATTTCAGCTCACATAGACCTTAATAATACTGTAATATATCAACCTCATATACCCTTGCTTGGAAATAAGTTAACAAAATAACTTAGAATTTCACCATTCTATTCAAAGCATTTTCTTTAAATTAGTGGCAGTAAGAATAACGTTCAGATTCAAAACATCAATAGTGTTTAAATTATAAATCTTCAGTCAATGTAATGCTCAATTAGAAGGTTACAAAAAATGTTTGCAAAGGCAAGTTGCAGTCCTATTCTACAGTATTGTACCTGTCATTTGTCATAGGTCCCCCCCCCACACCTCTCAAATACAGATCACGCATTTTCCAAATTCTTTCCCTCTACTTCAAGTTTCATTTAATCCGTCATTGACAGCTTTGTATTGTGATAGGCAAGCAGCCATTTTGGCTACTCTTTGCCCTCTTGCTCTTCTCAGTCTGATTCATTATTTTGCAGATATAAAAGAAACATCATAGGTGAGTCAAGATACTATTCAAAGATCCTTCTACCAAAAGAAAAAAAAAGAAAATCAAAGATAGAGTATCCTTGTTCCTTCCTTGATACAAGAGGATTCAGAACTGACAACCACATACTGAGTTTCTCTGTTAATCATACATCCTCTACTGGGATTTATTACCTTTATTAAAAAGTTACAGTGTAGGTGGAACTAAAATACCTATCCTTTGCAATAAATGAGCATATATTCATGTGTAAAGTAGAAAATCCATTATCAGATGTGCTTTAAGTATTGTGAAGTTGTTAGTCATTTTTCTATTTCATAATGGGTATAAAAAATTAATTTGAATTTTCCAAAGTAGAGACATTTAAGACACATCATTTATTACCTTTGAATTTTTTAGATAACCTCCTCTGAAGAAAGTGTCATTCTGATTACAACAGTGAGAGTGAAAAAAAAATCACACATTTCTCTGTGCATATTGGGTTCTCATCCAATGTCCACTTCCATCACTGATTAACTTCAGCAGATCATGCCCCTTAAATGCAACTTTGCCACTATTAAGAACCTTGCTGCAGCAACTGGCTGCCAAGGCTGCTGGAAAGTTTTGATGTCTTAGATTGTGTCACATCAACTTTCAGAGTAAAGCTTTACCATTTCTCTGCACGTAACAATGGCTATTCCAGCTATTAGATCCTACTTTTTGCATTGTTTGACTGAGATGCATATTTTATATAGGTCATCTGCTCTTCACAGATGAGGTTGCATTTGTCTTTAACTCATCTGATGAATTGCAGATCATGATGAAAAAGTTATCTGATGCATGTAACAAGTTCAGCACGGTAATCACTTTTTATGTCACAGGGCACAAATATCCCACCTAAAATCTATATCAATAATGAAGCTCTGGACAACATGGATCACTTCTGCTATCTTGGCTGAACTTTAAGCAGCTCACTTAACTTTCAAAGAGAACTTGATGAGAGAAGCAGCAAATCCTCTGTCAGCTTTGGTAAACTTGTATCCTTGGGGGGGCAGCAGTTTTAGGAAGAAATCACTTGAGACACAGAGAGCTGTGAACCTTAAAAGCAGCCATGTACTGCTACACACTGAACTAACCAATTCAGTCAAAACTGGCTGGACTATCCCTGATAATCTAACTCAATTGCCATAGCAGCATCAAGGTTCTATTACCATGACAACCAAATACACAACAAAACTTACATCCCATGTTCGGAAGAACCAGCTGTTAACCCTGAACACAAATTTGTCCATTTATCAGGCTTGTGTGCTCAATACCCTTCTTTACAGATCTGAAAGCTGGGCCACATACTCCAAGCAGGAGCAGATATTGAACAGCTTCCACCTTCTGTGTCTCAGAAAATCCTTGGAGTCACTTAGGATCAACAGATCCCTGACAATGGGATCCTTGAGAGAACTGGCCTACAATCTATGCAGCCTATGCGGAACACTCACAAGCTTTGCTGGGAGGGACACATGGAGCGTATGCCTCAAGATTGTTTGCCGAAGGTTGTGCTCTATGGGCCAACTCAAGAACACCTGTGAAGCAGAGGAATGCCGAAGCTCAGATACAGCAACAGGGTTAAGCCAGGTGTCAAGAAAGTCAGCATTCCCACTGACAAGTTAAACCCTGTTCACAACTGCTCAGTCTGGAGAAACCAGATCAAGTCTGGTTCAGTCACTGTGAAGAGCCATCAGAAAGTCCAGGCACAGGCCCGCCGGCCAGCCAGGAAGCAGTGGACCTGTAGCCACTGTGGAAAGGTTTGCCACTGGCACATTGGTGTCTTTTCCCTCACTACTGTCAAACATCATTAACTGATTGACATTTCATTGTGTTTCCTTTCATCTGTCAAGATGCTGGATGGTCAAATGTATATAGCCCATTAAGAGACCTGTGACTGTTCTCATTCCTAAATCTGTAATATCTGAAGCGAAGTGAATTCTCAGGAACAGTGATAAATTGACTGTCATAAAGTCTCCACTCCCCTTGCTGCTATGCAGTCATTTACACCTGGGGAAAGTGAATGTAAAATACTTTATTTGGATTTGACGGCAGTTTACATGAGCGTCAATAACTTTACCAGGTGCAAGGCAGAATACGATCAGGTCCCACGTCCACGGATACGTATACAGCTGTGAGCTTTCTCTGCTGAGACTGCCAATGAGCATTCCATTTTAGGTTTAGAAATTTCTTTGTAAAGTCTGTGCATCCCTTGCCATACGTGTCATGAAATCCCCAAAGGGTGAAACAGAGTGTCTGTGAGAACAAAGCTGTGGATTGGGCATGTGTAAGCTACTCGGGAGACTTGGGGAGGGTCAGCATTGACCAAGGGGTTCCACATCCCAAGAAATGGCACCAGACTTGGAGTCTGTATCCTGGGAGTGTGTCTGAAAGACCAGATACAGGAACAGTAGCTGAATGCTACTCGGACTCAGTAAGCATAAAACCTGTGGTATGGGTCCAATACAGCAGCCTAAAGTGAAGCTTGTAATGGACAAAGGTGGCTTCAAGCTACTTTTGTATCCTTCTGATCTGAGGTCACTCCAAGGGCCAGTGCAGCCCCTGATATAAATTAGATCAGCCACAGATATGCTAATTTATGCCAGGCATCTCCTAAGTTGTCTTATGAGGTGGTCTTGCAGCAGAACAGAATCTCTAGCACTCAGAGCTGTGGGGACTACCCTGCTGCTGTTATCCCAGCATGCCCCTTGCAGCATGGCTTGTGTATGGGAGGGGAAGACAGTGTAGAGCTACTTATGGCAGTTCTGTAGAGAGCCTGCACTAGAGAAATTCTCCCCTGAGCAGCTGCAGGGCTTTTATGACCCCTGTATGCCATTGTATCTGTGTACAGGGTATTTTTTTATGGGGAATCCTTCCCCTTGGCTCTAAATATGCCTTAACAATACAGTGTTCAAAATCTGGATCCACATCAAAATTGTGGCTGAAGACCACCTCTAAAAATATACAAAATAATAAATATTCAGAGGTAAGAAAACTTTTTTTTAACTGCACAGAACTAGCTCAGAGAGTCTTGTAGTTAGCGTGAAACAGCCGTGTGTTTGGGGTAGTCATTCTGCTGGATACAAGCAGGTCAGCATTATTATGAAAGCTGTTACATGAGTTTGTTCCCATAAATGTCAATCTCCTTTACAATAAATAAAGTCAGTAGCTGAGCTTTCGTTGGCCTTTCTTGGGTGATTTATATCATCAGTTTGTAATAGGCTTAGCTGAAGCTTCCCTGCCCTTGATTCACTCCAACATTATAACTAATTTGGTGGCTTCTTTCCATCCTTTGAAATAAATTATTCAGCAAGTTAGTGCTGATGATGCAATTTAAAGCCAGGTATTTTGCATCTCATTTTATTACATGCAAATTGCATTTGAAAATGGAGATGGACACTGCTGGAATTATGCTGGCAGAACATATTTTTACCAGCTCTCTCCAGGATTTGGACTCAATAGAACATAGAGGGAAGAAATTGTGTCAGTAACTTTGCTTTGTCTGTGTTTAAATATTAAATCAAAGCTATATTGCTGTTGGGGCACACAAAGCAATCACAAATTGCAACAAAAGGGCAGTCATTTTGTCTCCTCTTCAAAGTCCCTCTTTTACTACTTGCTAGTAAATCCAAAAAGATTTCTCACTCAACGATTATGCAAGATTTTCCAGAAGGATATTAGAACAATAATCAACTATGTAGCACCAGCTACCTAGTACCAATGGTTGTGGGTCATATTTATATTAAGGATACCTTTTTAAATGCATCAATTAATTTAAACATTATTAAGCAATGTTATTTACATATTATAGACATATTACTTAGTATATCAATAGAAAGTATAATAGGTGGCTGTAATAATATAACATCTAGCACTTTTTATTAGATCTCAAAATGCTTTACAGAGAAGATCAAGTATCATTATCCTCTTTTACATATGGGGAAAATGAGGCAGAAAAAATGATTATGAGCAACATACTGACCTAATTAACGACTTCTCTAAACATCTATTAATAATGTATTAATCCTTCCTGAACTATTTATAAATGCATCCTTAATGTGAAGTGTGACTCAGTTATGGTACATCAAATGTATTCTCTCTACTCTGTGTGGATGAGAGTCCTGGTAGTTTGATACAAGGAGAGAATCTAGGACGGAGTCAGGATATATGACTTCCAGTCTCACCTCTGCTGTTGGCTTTCTGTGTGACCTTGGGCAAGTCATTTAACCTTTCTGTGTCTTCCTTAAGTGTAAAACAGGATAATTTACAGTGTTGCCAACTCTTGCAATTTTAGGTATTTTTCTTAAAGTCCCAGTTCCTGGAGTCATGTGGTATTTGAGATTCTCAGATTTCAATGAAAAAAGTAAGTTTTTAGCCATCATTTTTGTGCAAAAAGCTTGAAAACATGAACATTAAGACCTCATAAGCCATTATACAAACCAATATTTTTAAAACTCTTGATTTTTAAGTCAATCACATAATTTGGGGGGATTGATTCATGATTTTGAAGACTTGGGAATGGCAATATTGAGTTCTCGCCCTTGTAAACATTTTAAGATTAGAGCAACACGTAAGTACTCTTTATTATTGAAGTGGAAATAATGGGGCTTTGCAGGATGATACTTTTTCAATTCAGAACACTATTCTAGGCAAGGGTAAGGTTAGATCCTTCTACAGGACTCTCATCACAGGGATGCTCTCCACAGGATTTCTCTGTGTGGCTGACAAAAAAAAAATTCCTCTTTTTGTGGGGATTTGGCTTTAGAAGTAACTTAAATTACTAGTGCTGTCATTCACAGTTAACTCAAGCGAGTAAGGCAAAACAAATTCACTAGATAAAAAAGTCACAATTAATTGCAATTTTAATCACACTGTTAAACTATAATAGAATACCAATTTACATTTATTATAAATACTTTTGGATGTTTATCAAATATATTGATGTCAATAACACAAAGAATGCAAACTGAGCAGTGCTCACTTTATATTATTTTTATTTCATATATTATTTCAAATATTTGTACTGTACAAATTATAAACAAAAGAAATGGTGCTTTTCAATTCATCTCATACAAGTACTATAGTGAAATCTCTTTATCGTGAAAGTGCAACTTACAAATGTAGATTTTTTTTCACATAACTGCACTCAAAAACAAAACAATGTAAAACTTTAGCACCTGCTAGTCCTCTCAGTCCTACTTCTTGTTCAGCCAGTCGCTCAGACAAACAAGTTTGTTTACCTCTACACTTCTTATTTACAGTGTCACCTGAAAGTGAAAACAGGAGTTCACATGGCATTGTTGTAGCCAGTGCTGCAAGTTATTTACTTGCCAGGCATGCTAAACATTTGTATGCTCCTTCATACTTCGACTTGTAGATTAAACTCTCTGTTTTTTTATCCACTTATTCTACTAAATGCTGTAACTTGTTCCATAGGGGAAATGCTATCTCAGTGGCAAAACAAAAAAAATCTGGCATGAGATTTGTTTTGTTTCCCCCCTTTTAATCTAAGTTGAAAGGAAAGGTCTAAATAGGAAATAGTTAAAGGGTAAATCTCCTTTTTAAAGGAGAGTTATATAATTCTTATTTGTCTGCCTGAGCTCCAAAACATTGTGTGGATTGGAAGGCCCTGTCCTGCAAAGAATCTCCATTGCTAGGCTCCTGTAAGAGATGTTCTTGATGTATAGAATTTGTCCTGTGCTTCTATATAAAAAAATCTGTATTAAGCATCTAATTGTCTTTTCATTTTTACAGGCAGCCCTGTCACTTGTTAAAGCGCCATAGTTGTTGTATCCTTGCCACTTTTTCCAAATGATGTTAGAGATGGAAATGAACAACCAGGAGCAACACTTCAGATGTCTCATTGTCTCAGTGAAGTGAGGAAAGCAAGAGAAGAAAGTGACCCAGCTTACACAATCTGTAATGGAAATATAAATTGGCAGTGTTAAACACAGTTCAGTAATGCAGCGTACCTATCATAGCCAGTATATAACACTTTGCAAATAAGCTTGGCAATTAGTACCTTGTTCTTACCATATGTATGTAAAATGACAAAAGTAAATTTTTATAAGCCAGTAATACCTTAAATCAGAATTTTGCCAGAGGAGAGTCTGAAATGGTGCAGCTCAGAACTTGGAAAAATGTTCACAACAAAAACATTCCTCCCTGTGGAACCATGTGCTGCAATTTTAGGACATGAGTGCAAAGTCAAAGAATTAAATAATGCATTAACAGTAGTAAAATAGTTCAGTAATGTAAAGAAGGTTGAATGTAATTAGAATAATCAGTTGCATGTGAAAATAGGCTGGCTTGACTGAAATTAAAAAAATGGCTATTTACAGAGACTTATCTACAGCAGAGCTAAGACCATTTGTACCAAATGGTTGGCTTTAGCTTATTTGCCATGGGCTATGATCTCATAAGCTAAGCAAAGTTGGGCCTATTCAGTGCCAATTGCTGATTGTTCCTTCTCCCTCTGTGAGTGGAGGGAACCCTGATCAGCTGTATCTTCCTTAGGAAGTACAGAAGGGGAGGCTGAGTAGCATCAGGGTGGATGGGATGATGATGAAGAGAGAATACTCAATCTCTCCTTCCATGTTTTCCACAGTAGATTCATCTCATCCACATAAACAAAGTTCACTTTTCATTCAGTAACTAGTCTTGAGTCTCTCTTCCGAAATATTGGTAGATGATAGCCATCTGTCTGTCTGTCTATCATCTACCCGAGAGGTGGCTATGTTTCTGCAGAAGTGAGAGAAGTGTTCCCTAATCATAAAGTTCATAGAGCACTAGAGGATCCTTGGAGGAAGAATGCTAAATAAATGTCTGATCTATTATTATTATTTAAGTTCTGACAGCATACTCAACCTTTTTTGTATGGTGCTTTTCATCCCTGGATCTCAAAGAGCTTTTCTACGGGACAGAGAATAAAACAGTCATTGCCTCAAAAAGTTTAAGGAAACTAAATGTAAAAAAAATTCTGAAAGAAAAAATGGTCTCGAGGCTAAAAACTCAGGCAATTTAGATTCAATTAGCTCTGCCACTGATTTCCTGGACAAATCACTGTGGCTAAGATTTTTCAAAGTATTCATGTATTGCTGTGCTCAGTATTGCAACACAATTGATTTAGGAGTCTAAATTTAATTATCAAAAAGGATTTAGGCATAGATAATTAATGGAATTTAAATGTTGCAACTCTGAGTGCAGTGGTGCCTAAATATCTTAAAAATCTAGGCCTTCATCGCTGTGCCTCAGTTCCATATCTGTAAAATGGGGATAATAATACTTCCTGTAGCTAACCTTTTGTCTATCTTTGACCAAATATACCCCTGCATTCACACCCTACAAACCATTATAATAATCCTTATACAGAATATGCCTTGTAAGGTATAACTTGAAAATTAAACTTGCTGGTCAATAATATCAAAATATATGTAGCAAAATTATAAGTAAAGTCTTGAACATAAGCTGAAATCATGACTGTAGTATGTTTAGCAGACAAGTTTGGGGAGTGGGTAATCCTGTTTCTCAAAGACAAAAGACAAACTGATGCTTCTAGCAAGGTGTCATATCAGCTCCTGTAGTATCATCAATGTCAATACATTCTAGAAAATGCTCTCTGACAGATATCACTGTAGGGACATTTTCAGCAATGGTGGTGGTGTTACAAAATGCACCATTAAAGTTATTTGGTCCGTATGGCTGATATCAGGTGTGCAGTCCACAATAACATCTTGTTGACTTCAGATCTGCCCCAATCTTCTGTTTGACTTTTGTTGCCAGTAACTGTAGGATCTCATTTTGAATTGTTTTTCCAAAGTAGCAATGTGTGTACATAATCTTAGGTGGTAATTCTTCTTAGATGCTCCCGGATTACAGCATCAAACTCAGCCATCAGCTCCACAATTTTAAGGAAGTTTCCATTATTTGGCACATACAGCTGATCTGAAGTGCCATGCAGTGCTAGGTTTTGGGTAGCAAGCATTCTCACAATGGCAATGAGCCTTTTCAGAACATTTTGCCGGTAAAGAGACTTTGATGCAATCTTCTGTTGATGCTGATCATCTATGGTGGCCTTTCACTCATGATTGCTGTTCTGTGCCAGCTATAGTGGTTCTCAACACTCAGTTGAAGGGACAAATAAGCAGGCTGGTAGTAGGACCTGAGTGAGAGAAAGTATCAGCATCTTAAGGGCCTAACTGGCTCCTACTGCTTCAGTTGACTGCCTGTTCTCCTCAAGTGGGTTCCGGGAAGCAGCAGGAAACAGGACGCTCCCTTAGAAGCTGATATTAATCAGTCCAGGCTCCTGAGGGTGCTAGAGAGGTACAAAGAGGAGGAGGAGTAGCCTCTTCTCTCCCTGCTGTGCCTGCTGATTTCTGTTATTCCCTCTCACCTTTTCTCCTGCCTGCCTGTTACGTCTCTTGTGCCTTCCTTCCTCCAGCACAGCACTCCACCATCCCTGTGCATCTACAGCAGAGAGAATACATGTGTACCAGCAGCAGACAATTTTCTACACTCTGGGTCCTAGTGGCACCTTCCTTGCTACCATCTGGCACCTCAGTTCACCTCATGGTAAAGCCAGCCCTATGGTGTGTCTGTACTGATTTTCAGCATTCCATACCCATTGAAATGGAACTGTAAACCAGAAGGGTAAAACTTTGTTGGGATTCTGGGGAGCTGCTGGGAGGCTGGAGGGAGATGTCACTGTTCTCAGGGCCTAGGCAATTGGACTCCAGGTTCCTTACTGCCCACAGCGGTGTCAGATATGAGGTCTGGAGTACCTACCTAGAGGCTCAAAGGCAGGGCATTGCCTAAACTCTGCCCATCACCAGCAAGCTATGGGCATGTGGAGTCACTCTTTGAATCCCCTCATGGCAGTTTGGCAAGTGTCTTTCACTTTATGGGGTGCAATCCAGACCAATGAGGGGTTGTGTCACTTCCTGCCCTATTAACTGGGTGCCATAAATGCTCTGCTGTTGTGCTCACTGGACACCAAACAGCCAGAAGACAAGCATGAGTATCCTGAGCGCTGCACAGCCCTGGCTCAGTGCTCTGACCCCAGCAGCTTGCCTATACCATAAAAGTCCCACCCTGTTTTGGTTACACCTAGCAAAATGACTCCAACACATTTCCCATCCTAAATTTCCACAAAACTGAAGTCCAGCCCTCTCCAGGACCACTTAGAGAAATAATAATTCTTTGTCCAGCATGGCTGACTGGCTCTCTCAGTCAGGACCTTCCACAGTATTACAAGGTGCTAGTTTCTTTTGTCTTCTTGGGAGATAAAGGGTTTCTGTCTGTCCCTTATAGTCTCAAAGAACTGTCTTTGTTCTTAATGTTAGCAAGGCCTCCCATGTCTCCTCTCTCTCTCGGGTGCAGAGGAGCCATGTTAATTCTCTTTCTTTCTTTCAGCAGCATTTCGGTGGGCCAAAAATAGACTGCGACTTCGGCGGTCTCCTGGGAAGGACGGCGGCAGCGCCGGGGTCTCGTGCACCCCCGGGGGTGTTCTCGCGCACCCCAGTTTGAAGACCAGTGATTTAGACTAGGCTGTCTTTGTTTTAAACATGTTCTAGTAACATTATACAAAGGGAATTCATAACTACACATATAAAGTGAACATGTACAATTTACATTGACATTAATAATCAGGGTCTTACTAGTTTTCAAATTATACCTTACAAGGTATATTTTGTACAAACCTTATTTCAGTTGCATGTATGGTATAAATACAGGTGTACTTAGGGTCACAGTATCCAGTGGGGGTGGGGGGATCTTAACCAGATCTGTGACAGGACTTTTATTCACAATTTTGGTATAAATAGGGCTTCTGCTTTTAGGTTTTACCAATTAACACCAGTAAAATACCCCTGCTACCAAAAAAAAAAAAAAAAAAAACCAAACCCCCCCCCTCCCTCCAACATTTATCCAGTAAAACTGGAACAACACTAGAAATGGTTACTTGTATTTAGGGCTTGTCTACATGGAGCAGTTATGCAGACTATAGGGATATGATTTCTAAAGCACATTACTGTGTTACACATTAATGGATCTGTATAAATACTGCTGGCACACACAGAAGGCTCCCCAGTGCACTTTAACACAGTGTGGTTTAAAACAGTACTATGTTAAAGTACACTAGGGAACATTAAAGAGATTATTCTTTTACACTACATACTTCTGTAACTAGTAATGTATGTTATATACATGAGAGAGAGAGAATGGCCCCAAAACCCCCTGATTTTTAGACATCTACGTAAAACTAAAAAATGGCTAAAAACACACACTGGAAAATGAAAATAATAAACCTTGAAAAACAAAAGCCCTGGATATAAAGTCAAATTGAAACCAAAGGATTTAAGCCTCACTTACACTTTAAATCTGGATTAACACTTCCGTAAGTGGAGTCAGTGGTGTAAGAGATCAGACCCAGTGCTTAAAGATGAAAAGCCAGCAGCGTAGTCTGCAAGTACGGATAGAGAACAAACATCTGGAAAGAGATTAGTTATTTACCATCATACATACATAGAACAAACTTTCTCTTACCACAGGATGGCTCTCTTAGTACATTCTCTTGCATAGCCATTGTATAAAACATCCTTGCTAATTTAACATGTATAGATTTTAGTCTTAGAGTTACACTTTTTTACATTAGTTCATTTGTCCTTTATCACCTTTTATTATCCAAAAAATAAAAATCTTAATAAGATAGAACCAAACTACCATCAGGATCCTGAAAACAAAGGCCCAGACTGTGTGATTAATACCCAGGCCCATACTGGGGATGGTGCAAAATCACATTGCCCTAGGCTGAGCTCCAGGCTGGACTGTACCTCTGGGGTACGATCACTCCCCCACAAAACATTGACAAGTGAAATGGTAACCTGCTGTGACACACTGTACCCCAAAGTATCACCCTGTAATCCCCATTCATATATGGTTGTGATATTTCATACAAAGTGTGCCATGTACGATACCATATGAAAAGTCATGATCTGCTGTAATTCATTGTTCTGTCAAAATACGCATATTGTTAGTGTGTAAGAAGTTATGAGATTTTGCTATATGGTTGTTATTGAAATATGAGGTGAGCTTGGGAGACAGCCACTGCTAGTTCGCCAGTGACAACAGAGGAGGTAACCCATACCCAGGTGGGCATTAAACAACCATTGACCAGCAGGGGAATTGTAAACAAAAGATCTACAATTCAGTAAGTGTCAGCTGCGCAAACACCACACAACAGAGTTTGCTCAACTCTATGACTTAGGTGCAAAAGCACCACACAATAAAGAGATTGCTCAACTCTGTTATTCAGCAAGGCCTACCAGGACATGCCTGAGTATCTTTCCAGGGACATGGATTGAGAACATAAAATAAGGGACAGTGACATCATGAGACCACCTCTCTCCTCCCCCACCTACACTGAAGGCAATAAGAATGTTGGAAAGACAATAACTTCAAACTGAGGAGATTGGCTGAATTTCCTTCTCAGCCTGGGACCAACGTATTAAGAATTGTAACCTACTTGCAACACCCTGGCGGGTGAGAAAAGTTGTTTGATTCAATTCTTGAATAGTCTAAAAGTCTAGGATTTAGAATGAGTTTTATTTTTATTTTTTTAAAGTAACTATCTCTGACCTTTGTGCAAATCACTTAAAATCTATCTTTCTGTAGTTAATAAACTTATGTTAAATGGTCTCTCCTTTCCAGTGAGGTTGTCTAAAGGGCTTGGGAAACCTGCTCAGATTACAAAAGCAAGTGAAAGTTCACTTTCCTTTGACAAAGTGGTGAACATCTTGAGTAAGATGGTATATTTCTGGGTTGCAAGACTGGAGGCTTGGGAGATTTGCAGGTTTTCCCTGTGTATAGTTCATGAGTGGCTTAGAAAGTATTCATGCAACTTAGCTGGGTGGGCCTCTGCATGCTGGTGGCTGAGTGATAACAGCGCCTGGAGGGGGTTGCTGCTTGTCACCGACAAAGCACTATGGGAGACAGCCCAGGCTGGAGTTAAAGAGGCACATCAGTCCCACTGCTCCAGGTTGTACCCCAGGGGATCCCATCACAATCACCCCTTCAGTGTGCTCTCCACATGTCTCTCTGCCCAGGGGCAGTGTGAGCCTTTTTGCTGCCCTAGGTGGCAAAGCCAAAATGCTGCCTAGGAGGGGAGCAGCACCACCCCAATTAGGGATGGCACTCCTCCTTCCTCCCCACTCAAGGCAGTCCGCCCTGGGAGGAGCAGGTATGGCCACCGAAATGCAGCCGAGGAGAGGAGGAGCGCCGCCTCAATTATGGACGGCCACCACCCCCATGGTTCACCGGCCCTGGGAGGAGGAGCAACCGCCAAAATGCCGCCGACGGCTGAAGCAGCGGAGCATGTATGGCTGCCGAAATGCTGCTGAGGAGGGGAGGAGCGCCTTCTGAATTACAGAACAGCAAGCCGCCCCCTCTCCCCCAAAGCAGTTCTCTGGCCCTGGGAGAACCAGGTATGGCCACTGAAATGCCACCGAGGGTGGCAAAATGCCAACTTGCAAATTGCAGTGCCCTAGGCAACCGCCTAGGTCGCCTAGTGCTTGTGCCAGCCCTGTCTCTGCTTTGTAGAGAGACAAGCTGGGTGAGGGAATATCTTTTATAAGACCAACTTCTGTTGGTGAGGGAGACAAGCTTTCAAACCACTTCAAACTCTTCTTCAGGTCTGGGAAAGGTACTCCGAGAATCACACCTAAATACAAGGTGGAACAGGTTGTTTAGCATAAGTAGTTAGGACATATTCTAAAGGACCATTCAAGGTAGAGTGACTTGGTAACACCTTTGCAGTCATAGGACAAAAAGGGGGTTAGTGTATTACAGACTGTTTTAATAAGCCATAAATCCGATGTCTCTGTCCTGCTACGTCTCATGTATGCTGCTCTACCAATGCAAAGGTGCCAGAAACCCACATCTGAACAGCTGGGAATCCCCTATGTGCAGGTGAATCTTCAGGTGATAGAGATCTCTCCATCCTTTCTGGATGCCCAAGGATTCTAATTGTGCCTGGTTGTTGTGACGAAGCACCGAAAAAAAAAGCATAAAAGAGAGCCAAATTCTGGAGATCTGCAATGTGAATTTGGTAATAGTATCTGGCGTCTCGTGTTTAGAGATTAGAATGCAGGTTTCAGACCAATAAACTACCTACCCCAGACTTCAGTCAAACACGTGTATCCACTACATCTCTATTCTTGCATTCTGGGCTTATTATAGTATCATCTGGATGCACTAAAGCAGAGATCCCTCAAAGGTATTTAGACATCTAACTCTCATCGAAAGCCATGGGAGTTAGGCACCTACATATCTTTAAGGATCTGAGACTGAAAACCCCTTTTTTTTTGCCCTAGTTGTCAGAAAGAGCCAAATGATAAATCAGTATTTAGACTAATCGATGTGTTACACTAATTACACCTCCTATAGCAATTCCAGAAGATTTGCTTTAAGTGATCAAAATTATAAAACAGAGTCAAAAAATGATCAATCCCTGATTATCATCCAGATATTAACTTGAGAACAAGACAGTTTGTGCAATTAAAAAGCAGTTACTGTTGGACCAGTGAAAAGGGGAATATTTCTTTACACAGTACATAGCTAAACTTCCACAATAGGTCAAAGTTAAATATTCAAGCTAGCATTTTAAAAAAACATTTTGATTTTATAACCATTACAAGCTAAACCAACAATGAGAAAACAGACATCATAGTTCAAGATGAAAACTGATCACCATAGCATAAAGGAAGTTAGTTTTCTACTGATTTGCAATCCTGGTTGATTGTTGAAGGTGTTCACTATTTTTTAAGCTATCAGGCACTGCCATTGCCAGAGCCTACATAACTATGTAGTTCAATGTTCTTTTCTGGTAAGGCAACAGCAATGTTCTTGTCCTTTTTAAGGAAGGTTTGGAGCAGCCAGAGAACTTCATGTTTGGGTTCTGCTATCAGCCATGAAGGTGGTTGAACATTCCGAACCCTCCCTGTGTTCTGTCAGGAGTTCAGAGTTCTTGGCTGTGTATTCCCCCATATACTTGTCCTGGCTCTTGCATATCACCCACATGACAGCAATGGACTTCTACAATATCAACTCCCAACAGGAGGGAAAGATGCAAAAGTTTCCTAAGGAAACCTGAAACTAGAGTAAATTCCCCTGGTTTCGTAACAAGCCTGAAACTTAGCCCTGGTTTGCTGAAGTTCATAAAGCTTTGGGATGAATTTGTAATCAACTGAGTGAAGCTGTGCCAAAAAGTTTCAGGAAACTCCAGGAATTCATTGCAAACCAGGAGTCCCACATGATTTCTCCCACCAGCGTGGTGAAATATGAGTGCTTGGAGTCATTTGAACACAAGTTTCAAGAATGCAAACTCACCAAAGCTGAACCAAACAAGAATGCTAAATCTTGAAGCTGCTACACTTCATACAACTCTAGATGCACTGGCCCCAGTGTTAGTGAAGCAGCTGAGATTTGGATGAGGCTTACACTCAGCCTCCTGGCAAGCTTGCAGAATGTTACACAGAACACTTGGGGGCCCTCACAATGTGATGGCACATTGCAGTCCTCTGCCTTTGGAACCTCCCATTTTTCATGCCCCAAACAACCTCTTGCTCCTCCTCAAATTCACTATTTGCATGGAGTCTTTCTAGGTTGATCACCTCACCAGTTGTGTCTGTGCCTGTCTGCATATTATATTTGCCAGGGATAGACTAATCTTCCTATGCAGGGAATTGAGCTTTTTTATATGATGTCACCAAAAATAAGTAGTGGTGTTGGATTAGAGACATTGCAATAAGTTGTAATGCCATTTGTGTCGTGACAGTCATATTATGACAGGGATATGCAGATCCAGATCCTCAGTTGTTATATACTGGCATAGCTCTATAGAAGACAGTTTACACCAGCTGAGCATCAGGCCCTTTGATAGTAATTTAACTGGGTAGAACATATTAGATATGGAGGTGGTCCCTAGAAAATTGATGTCACAGGAGGAGGCAGCAGAAGTAGGAGCAGCAAAAAAGTAATGTGTTTACTCCATACTGACGTATTGCAAAGCAGAAAATTGACTGAGCGGGGGATTAGAAACCCACATCACATAGGATAAAACAGCTGTTTAAGGCCAGTATAAAATTATGTTAAGCGGATAAATGCACGTAACCAAAGCCATTGTGGTTACATGTCAAAGCTTTATCGTGAATATGCTTTGCTTTATGGTTTGGTCATTACATTTTATGCCTCCGTCATCTTTGCGGGAAATGTGGGTTAAAAAGCAGGAATCATCTTCAAATTATGCTTTGTTTTTGAGCTCAGCTTTCCTGTATACATAAATTATACATAGAAAAAAAGCTCTGGTCATCTCCCTAATGCATCCAGTGAAGCTGTCAGGCAAGTAATCTGCCATTAGGAAACCAGCAGTCTCTTTACTCATATCACAATAACATCTGCTATGCTCCTTGATTTTGCACTTGTGTTCTTTTGAAACATCTGGTTAAACTTGTGTGTTCTAATCAATCTGTGCAATTTGCAATAAGATATCTTAATGTAAAACCTTATTCTGCTAAAATACTCACTGAACTATTTTAAAATATTTATAGCTCCAAAAGGTATAAGTGTAACAATCCAGAACCAATCAGCCCATCCCCAGGAGTATCTTTGGCATAATGTTCATTGTGTTCTTCCAGTGAACAAGATGAAGCGGGAATTCATAGCACTCAGTGAACGTCACTTAAGTTAAACAGGCCGTCTTCAGCCAGCTGCTAGAGAAGTGAAACTAATGAATTTGCTCATCAATAATATTCTCCCCAGCAAAATGCAAATTTTGGAGATTTCATCCAAAATACTTCTAAATGGCAGTGGGATAGCATTTCAGCTTTAAAAAAAAGTGTATTATTTACATAGTGCTCTATTGACACAGAGAAGTAAGCCACACACAGTGTAAGGCACTGATCCTCCAAGAAGCATTATGCATGGACCTCAGTAAGGTGAGGGATCTACCCATGTGGAGCTCCTTCTAGAATCAGTCATGAAGGGCCTGATTCGAAAATCAGGGAAGGCAATGGAAACACTTCCCCTTTGCTAGTGGATATAGTAATTTGCTGATGGGCCTCTTCAAACGGAAAATTATGCTATGCTGCAGGCTGGCTCAGTTGTGCTAGCCAGCTGCTCTTGTTCCTAACTTCTTCCCATTTACCTACCTTAAGAGCAAGTAAGTGGGAATGGTGCTCCCTGCATGCATGTCCTCAAAGTCCAATTAAGGCACGCTGGAGAGTACATGGGGGCAATCTTACTCCCCTGCTTGAATATATATTCCAAGTTTTGATCTGGCCCAAAAAGATCTGCTTGTAATTAGCAGTGGAAGATCCAAATTCTATCTCCAGAGGAAGATAACTGGCTGATGATATATTAGATTTACCTAACCAAAATTAATGCAGATGGGAGTTTGGATGAGCATAGACATGAGACTAGAGCCCTAAAATTGGACAGGCAATAAACAAACCCAAGGCAAGTAAAATAAATAAGAATTGAGTAGTACATTTGGAGCAAATAAAAAAGTATGCCAATGAACTTTAAAGTAGCTTTAGAAATAAGAGATGTAATTAAATCAAATCATGCATCTCCAGTCTAGTATTCACAGAGGTCCTGTTGTCAGAGAATAATAGTTTCCATAAAACTCTGTGATAGATTATATAGAAAAGCTTTTTTAAAAAACACAAAAAACAACAACAAAACTTTAATCTTTTGGAAGATGGTTTCAGAGGTGAATGGTAAATGTCCTGACAGAATAAGTTATTTACATGAGAAAAGGAGGGTGGGTCCCAGGGGTAGGCATGCAATTGAGGTCAAAAGTCAAGCCTGCCCAGCTCACCTGGCTAGTGTCTGCTGTATGAAACCCATATCTGTCACCTTTGGTTCAGAGACCATCCAGTAAATACCAATACAGCTTCAGCCTTTGCTAGCAGATATCGCACCATTACTCCACTATTCCTCCAGACATTAGAGTAGGAAAAAATGAGATATCACTGTCAGATAATAGTCAGCCAATGCTAACATATATGGCAGCCATTGTAACGCCTTTTAGCTATCTCTAGGACAGACAGACGATGTAAATGTTATGATGTTGCAGGCCTGGTTCGTCTCTTGCAGTAGTGTCAGCTAATATAAAATATTTCAGAGAAACAAATAGTACACTATGCGTGCCCTTTTTTTAACATGTGGGCAAGATAGTATGTCAGTTTTTCATTCCTGCTGACTCATTACCATTTAAAACGGAAATAACACTACAAGGCATAGGAAAGAGGATATGCATATTATTTTACACTCGTTGTCAGGGGAAGAGGCCGAAAAAGGTTCTAGATGGAGGATCTGCAGTAAAATGGAGACAACATTTGGGGCGAAACATGTTCCCTCTACAAAAAGTGTCTTGTTCAATGTTAAAAGAAAACTATTCTCTCTGATTCCTTAACACCACATCAGTTCTCCTTTTCCTTACACTGGTGTAAGTCAGGCGTATCTCCACGGAAGTCAATAAAGATGCATAGGTGCCAATCATTGTACGAGTAGGGAGAAACAGGCTAAAGGTGGTTTTTCTTTGTTGAATCTTCAATGAAGTTGGTCCAACAAGAACAGACACAATATTTCTATTCTCTTATTCGTCTGGGAAGAGATTAAACCTTACATTTGAGGGCAGTCTTCCAGTTTCAGACACACTAAATTTGTTTAAATTATAGTCTGTATTTCAGAACTTAGAACCCAATTTTGTGTGTGTGTGTGTTTACTCTTGCAATTAACACCTTTGAACACAGTGGCACTAATGGTGTTTGAGAGCATATGAAAGATCAGGCCCTTAATTGGCTATTTTGGAGGTCCCCACTGGAAATGATTTACACATCTGTTCCCATATTCCTCTGGTGAAAAATCCCTAGCAAGCAGTGCACACTGCCCTCTGACTTTAAAACATGGTGTAGGAATGGTTTAGATCAGTGACAAGCAGCAAATTGTATTCATAGGTCACCCTTCAAAACAGACCCACTGGGTGCTGCACATCAACTCAATAACCCCAATTCTCAGTTATTCTTTCTCTGTGTTTGGGGTAAAACTAGGGAGAGCGGGTAAAGCTGGCTTGCCATCATCATGAGTTCCCCATATTCTCACATGGTCCTTAGCGTAACTTAGAAGGCTCATGGCTATTTGGAAAACTTGGATCCAGATCTGAGTTCTGATTCTGAATTCCCCAAGGGCCTGAGCATTGAACCTTGTTCAAGCTGCTTTTCTCTGCTGAGGTACTTGAATAGAAGGCACACATAGATGAGGAGGAGCATGCCGGGGATGGAAGGAGGTGGGTTAGAGTGCATAGCACTCCAGCCAGACCTGCATTGCCAACCACGTCCTTCTGAAACTTCTCCTCAGCTGTCCTGGATGAGAACTCCGTGCAGCTTAGGCATTAACCCTCCAAATTTGGAGATGTTCAGATCTTTCCCTTTTAAAAAAAGAAGTTTCTTGAAATAGATGAGTATTCCAGAATGATTTGCATCTGGACATTATGCCCATTATTTCCCAGCTCAGCAGCTTGAAATTTCAGAAACTGTAACTACAACAGCATTTTTCATATCAATGGGCACTTAAGCCTTTTGCTGTTGCTGGCAGTCTCAGGCTGTGGTGCTCCTGAATTTGCTGCTTAGTGATAAACCAGTTTTATCTCTCCTTTGATGCTAGCAGAATGGGGCTGCAAATTTCCCTGAGAACATAATTTGACCTGAAAACTATTACCAGCAATGAAGCACAAGAAGGAAAGAACTACTTGACTTTCAAAGCCCAAGATGAGTTTGCCAAGCTGGCAATTAAATATATATACATATATTTCCACTCAACAGAACATATTTGATTTGAAGTCTCCGGCACATGGTAAGCATGGAACTTCTGACCTCGGCACACCGTTTTATGTCACTTTTCAAAGTGAAACAGCACTTTAATAGAGATCAATGACAGAAAAAATGTGGGGGGACAACACCTCAATTACCAAACTTCAAGAAATACTCTCTAAACTATGACAAATTTCTTCTCTCTCTCTCTTTACGGACTCTTCCTTGCAGGTCTAACACTAACCTGCTTTATTCATCTCGCCACCGGACAGTGATTAGATGGAAGGCATCAATTTTTAGCTGCTCTCTGATTCTGCACAATTTTCTGGCAGTTCTCTTTGCCAGCTATTGTAGAAGGTTGGTACTACGGCACAAAAGGCTGACCCTCACTGCTTGGTTGGAATACAATATGCTGTCCATGGAATTCCAGCCAGTCAGTTCAGGCCGAGCTAAGGTGTTCCACATCCATCTTTTGTGCTTCTTGACAGCAGCTCAGTGGAAGGCCAAGTATCTCTGCAAATCGGTGCTCAGTTTAGATTGTTTAAAGCAGGGTTGCCAAACTTTTTGAGACGAGGGCCATATTAGATTTTTGAAGAGGCTTTGCAGGCCGCTACTGCGGTCCCCCTCACCTTTGCTCCTCCAGCCACTGCCGCGACCCCCCCACCCTTTGCTCCTCCGGCCATGCTGCTGCCGTGGCCCCAGCCTTTGCTCCTCTGGCCTCTCCCGTGGCCCCTGCCTTTGCTCCTCTGGCCTCTGCTGCAGCCTCCCCACACACGCACTTTGCTCCTCCAGCTGTTGCTGCGACCCGACCCCCCCGGCTCCTCCAGATTTTGCTGCAACTCCCCTGCTTTGTTTCTCCAGCCACACTGTGGGGGCAGTTACACCTCTGCACATGGGGCCGCTGGCAGAAGCTTGCGTGGAGGTGGAGAGGGGACAGGCAGCAGTGCCTTCTCCATGTGCCTGCTCAGCTGGGGGGCTGGACAAATCGACGCCCCGGGCCGGATCTGGCCCCTGGGCCGTAGTTTGGAGACCCCTGGTTTAAAGTGATAAATGCTAGAACTGATACTGCCTTCTCTGACGTTTCCTCATGTATTTAACTGCCAGTGGAGAGAATGGGGAGTATACCATCCCTGCTAATATTCACTGCCAGCAATTAGAGCAATGGAGAAACGATCTCAAAGCTGGATTTAAGACTCTCTTTGGGGTAGCCTTGAGAGCCAGTCTGACAGTGGATGAGATTTGTGTCAGCCATAACTGAGACATGCATTCTAGTATCAGTTCTGCCTTATATGACTTTGTACAACCTCAAGAATCCTCAGTTGCTCAATTTGTAAAATGCAGTAAGTGTGGTTTGCTTTTCTCTGAGGTCATGAGGCATAGATTATTCAACAGCAATCAGAGGCAAGATGAATAGAGAATTTACAGTCTCTTGGATCCTCAACCAGTTCACTTCCATCTGGGCTGGAGAATATTTTGAGGAGACAGTTCAGGACCCATTTTGCCTGTGTCCTGTACAGGTATAGTTTGGTGCCATCTCTTCTATGTAATACCGTGTGGCAAGAGTTTGAACTTTTAGAAATTATGAGCAAGCATATAAAATTCTACTGCATACACATGAATGGAGATTTTTCCATGGCTTATAATTGTTTGTAGAAAGTCAGCCCATACTTGACTGAGACAGCAAAACAGTCACCTCTTACCTCAGAACTATCGCCCCCTGCCAAATATCAAGTTCCTGGGGCACTAAAACTTTTCAAAAACATTTTCCCAACATTTTAGTAAACATTAACTTTTTTCTCTCAAACAACTTCCTGTTCAAAAAGTTTTCAATCAAAATTTCCAAAAAAAAAATTCAATTTGAGGTGGCCACTATAAAGTCAGAGTCATAAGTAGCTGCATTCAAGGGACTATAATGGAAAGTGTTGGAAAAGTTTAAAAGTCATGTCCCTACTGCCCTCCTGTAGTTCTCCTGGTGCCTTTGCTAGATTCCAGTTGTCACAGCACAATGGAGAAATGCAGACTGTAGTAGGCCTTGTGTAAGGATTCTGTTAGTGTTCTTAGCCACTCTCTTATTCAGGTATATATCTTCCTATATTGTAGCACTTTTTTTTATATCTAATTACCTGAATATGTGGCTGTTATTTCACCCTGAATTCTAGTTTTCTTAGTGTTAGATAGTAGGGTATTTGATTGAAGACAAATATCTATAAAATCAAGTCTGCAAACAAATGTTTTGATATTACCATTTGACTGGGTCAATGCAGCTCTACTAGAGGTCCATCCTGGCTCATTACATACACTTTTAGATTGCATATTGTTCCTCTCCCATCTGAACAGCTGCACACAACCTAGTAAATATTCAAGGTTGGGGTGAAACCTGCAATTTTAGTCAACCATATGATTGAAGCAGGTGTCTTCTGTTTCAGTTTTTTCTGACCATTTCTGAACTAATGGCTTCCAAGCTGTCATGCTTTTGGGACCTCCATTTAATTACAGTGTCTCAGAAACATGTTTACAGCACATTGTTTGTTTATCTTGAATATCATAGTGTGGTTGCTAAGCCTTTTAGACCTTCCTAAATGCTGAAATCCTTCTCTTGTTGCTTTTATCATATTAGAGTAGCTTAATTTGAAAGGACAGTTTATCAAAGACAAAATATATTTAAATATCAAATATCTTTCCATTAATAAAGTAATCTATATTTCAATTCAGATGCATAAAGAGCCCATAATTTCATCCTCTAATGGCATATCTTAATTCAAGGCTTCACAATCGTAGCTTTCTAGAGCTGTTCTCTACCAGACTCTAAATCTGCTAATCGGAGGGGGGAGAGCAGGGGGAGGTTAAATACTTTAAATATTGTAACTTATTTGCATAAAAGCATGATATCAAACAACTGACTTTCTTTCTCAGTATTAGATATGTTGCTTTGCATAAAGCTAACCCTTTTTTCCCTTGCACAAGTATAGCATCTTATATATAAACCCTAAAAGTAGGATGGGATGCACAAATGCCACAAAAGGCTGGTCACTGATGCAAGGTAATTCCTTCCCTGCAATAAGAGAAGAATACCTGTCCCATCCTTAGAGACTTAGGCATGAAATCAGGGACCAAAAATAAAGCTCATCAAGATCTCCTATTACAGAAATTGGATAGGAGTAACTGAAGAGCAGATCGGGAGTTGTGATATGCTTGGTGAATATGTAACAATACGGTTTTGGTTATTTGGAAAGCAGCTGAGCCTTCCGCACATTTTCAAAGGCGCTGGTAGTGGTTTGTTTGTTTAAGTCAAAGCTAACTTCTGTCACCAGTTGGACCAGTCAAATGTGCAAAATAATGCATAAGTACAAACCCAAAATAGTAACAAAATTATAAATGTTGGCTTGGTGTTCAGGTACAAGAAGGGAATATATTCTTTTTAAAAATATTTCTTAGACCTGAAATATGGTAAATACCACTCTTGGAAAAAGATTTCAAAACAATTGAAGTTAATTCAATATATTCCACTTTTTTTGAACAGCCTGGAAAGAACCTAACATGCAAGCCATACTGGCCTTCCTAAGGAATATAGAAGCAGTCAGCTATCAAGCCACTGCTTACCAGTCTTCAGCCCAAACTCCTCTTCCCTCCTCTTTCCCAGGATTTTTGGACTAGGAATATAAAATATACATAAAACAGTCATCTTGAAACCAATATAACTTCATGAGGGCAAAGCGTTCTCATGGTATTTCCCTTTGAAAACTCACATGAGTGCTCTCTCCCTCTCTCCTATCCAGAAGATATTTAAATATGGGGGCTATGGGGTTTAAACTGAGGTAACTTCTAGTAGTATCTGGTTCAGAAATAAAGACATTTTTTCACTTTCCAAATAAACCAGTAACACAAGGGAAGCTGGTCAGGAAATGGATTTTCCATCCCATGAAAAGCTCTGATTCCAATTTTTGTCCCATATCAGAACAAAAAGCCAAATTTCAAAAAAATAAAATAAAATTCTGAATCAGAAGGTTTCATTTCAATACATTTTAAAATGTTTTGTTTCTAATTTACCCATTCGGGTTTTTCAGAAAAAGCTATATTAAAATACATTTCTAAACAAAAACAATTTTGAAGTGAAAAATTGAAATTTACTTAGTGAAAACGATGAAGTGTGATGTTTTGATATTTTTACAATTTTTTCCCATTTTTTTAAACAAAATTTGAAATCAATACAAAAAATCTCAGGTTCATCAAAATGGAATTCTCTGATAGAAAACTGCTGGTATTTTTAAAACCAATTGTAAACTTGAATCCAGTCACCACATGGATTCCATTCAACCTCTCTCCTCAGAATGCGGACAGGGGAGCACTTGTTGAGCATATTTTAGCCCCAAATGTTTGGAGAAAGCAGGCAAGATTATTCTCGCTTTTTGCCTCCTTTAAGCCTTGTCAGGAGGAAATAGGATGCATTCTGACTAAGCTCTCTCTCTTTGGAAATGCTCTCATTCTTAGTAGCAGCACAATAGACTATGATTCCATTCCACCTTGAAAATCAGCAGAGTAAATGATCAGAGAAGAGCTGAATAGCTTTTCAGTGAACAAATTGGGCCTGTCACCAGAAAGGTCTAACTTATACAGTTTCTTTTTGTGTGTGAAAAAAACCCCACTTCTCTTTCTTCATTTCACAGGACAAGTTATCATATCCGGGTTGGTTCTGAGACTGTTATTACACGGATAAGAATTAGAGTGGTGTTATTCACACTGCAAAGCTATTACCAGGAATGGATTTGATATTTTCCTGGGAAAGCTCCAACAAGCCAAGGGGGAGGAAGGAAAAAAAAAAGTGTATATATTTTTCTACCTTGCTCAACAGTTTTCATTGTATATTTGGCAGATAATAGTTAACTAGGGTAGGCCTAGCATGACCAGAGAAATTAAACAATGTTTAAACAATGAACAAAGCATGAAGCTACACCAGGCTTGCATACATGTAACTATTGGATAAGGCACTATTAGGGAAATGATTAAAAATGTATCAGACTGTACCTGCGCTGCACATGCATAGCTCATGACCTATATGGGGATCGGTCCACAGGAGCTAGTGAACCAATCATAAAGCATGCGATACTATGTAAAACAGAAGATGCCCGCGGCAGCCTGTTTTGAGAATGTAACTGTGCTTTGGAGTTGTGGTACATGCTTCACCCACCCCCAGCCTAGAGTCTGGTCAACTCAGCATAGCTGTTTTGAATTGCAATGAAAGAAATCTGTGGGACAAATCTGAGTCAAGGCGAGTTCTTGGGAACTGGGAAGTTAATGTCTCAGAGGCAATGTCAGCAATTAGATGTATGCTGGTAATTCTCCAGATGATTCTGATTTGCTAAGCCCTATGTGGCAATGATCCGGAGAGCAAGAGAAATTAAGAAACTGATTTGTCCATATATTTACCTAAAAAAATGGAGAAGCAAAATGCAACCTTCCAAATGGCCAGAGAGGTTAGCTCTAACACGACATAACATTAAATATGAAAGCAGAAGAGATGTGGGAAAACAACATAAGTGTTTTTGTCTAAGTAGATCAGTTTTGGTTCAATGATGTCTTCAACTTAACCAATTGCATACCAAATATTAAATGAAATACTATTAAATTAAGATCTCTAAAAACCTCAAGTCCTCCTGTCATATTTTCCTTTAATATAGGTATGTTATACCAACATTTCTAAGATATTCTTTACAATATTCTCATCTCAGGTTTCAGATATTTAATGTGCTCCTTGTAATTAAGCAAGATCTATCCTATAAAAGATAACCCCATTAAAAAGATTAGCATAACTTTAGGAAAATTGGATACATTGATGTAAATCTAGGGTAACTCCACCAAAACAATGTAACTAAGGTAGCAGAATTTGGCCATTGCCAGAGATACTATATGGTGAGATTTATATAGCTAAATTGGGTTACAAAATAAAATATTTTTAAATATTATGAATTTAAACATTCAACATCAACTCTTGGTAGAATAGACATGAGCTCACTCCGTGTAAGTTTACTGAAGAGATAGTTGAGAGGCAACTTGATTACCCACAGAAAGAGAAGATATTTTATACTAAAGGGTTTTTTAATCTGTCAGATAGAGATATAACAAAATGCAGTGGCTGGAAGTTGAAGTCAAAGTTCAAACTGGAACTGATGATGTAAATTTTTAAACAATAAACTAATTAATATTTAGAACAAATTACCAAGGGATGTGGTAAATTCTCCATCATTTGGAGTCTTTAAAATAATGACTCAATGCCCTTCCATAAGCAGATTCACTGTAGTTCAGTTGCTAGTTGTGTGGGTAAATTAAGGAACTGCCAAATTAAATATACAGCCTATTTTATGCTGGCAGTCTAACTAGATGATTATAATGGTTCTTTCTGGCATTCAGATCTATGCATCTACAAAATGGCTATTTCCTCAAAATAAATGTAACATCTCATAGACAGAAGCTATTTTTTAAAAAACAAAATGGACTATTTTCTCATGAATTCCTGGAAATATATGGGCAATAGGAGTTAGTCTACATGGAAGTTACTGAGATTTCCATGATGGATTTACAAACAGAAAGCATGTCTTCCACATTTGAGTATGAAAATAAATTCACTATTTGTTCCTAAAAAGCATATAGATAAGTCACTTATTCTTTTGACAAGTGAGAGAAAGAATGTTTATACAACCTGTATTTTATTATGAATGTCAAGTATACTTCAATGAGGTTTCAGCTTATGGGAAAGAGATGCTTTGAAGTAAGGACCTTTCCACATACACACGTGGAGGGCTGTAGGAGGCCTCAGAGACAGTAGAACTGATGTGTTTGATGTGTAGGGTACTTAGCTGTGAAGAGACAAGCAACAAGATTCTGTGTCTCTGGCATACCTTAGATAATTCTCTGAGAAAGTCTCCATACAACATGGCAAAACACATGTATATGTATTGTAGGCCAGAACCACTAATATAGCCCTGATGTCAAGTAGGGATTGTTTAGGACTGAACAGATATTCCATCCCCTGTCCCTAGGTTAAGGGCAGGATTCTGTCTCACAGAGTCTTGTGTGGGTCCTATTGACAATTATGTGGTACCAGAATTCAGGCCTAAATTCCATTCTATTATGAAATGTATGTAAAATGTTGCAGTGACTCACCCATGACATTTTATGAAATATTTCATTCCATAAAACAATAGAGAGTAAGAAATATATACAGTATAAACCAAAAGCGACCTCAAGAAACATAGTATGTCACAGTGCATTCAGGTGGACAGGATTACTTTTCCAGCTAAGACGGTAAATAAGAATAAAAGGAGTAAAACCCCTTAACCATACTTCTTGCTCTGTTTTCTTTTTGCTAACGAAATCTACAATGCAACATACATACGTTCACCAGACCTGGTCGTTGGCATTTGGCCCCATTTCTGCTGAAAAGTCTGTAATTCTGTGCAGCCCTCTAAACCTGGTTTATGTTATTCATATTATTTATTAATTATTTGTATTGAAAGAGCAAACAAAAGCACAAGTCAGAATCAGGACCCCTGATCCTGTAGCATTAGAGTCAAGGAGTGTTTTGTCAATGACTATACAAAGCCCAGAATCAGGCCTTTATTTCCTAACCAATTTATTGGAAGAATTTTTCCACACTCAGGTTTCCTCCACACTCACGTATCCATTTATTAAAATAAATGTTTAAGATGCAACCAGTAACATACAGACTTTATAAACTCCTCAGGACAGGGCTCTCTCATACTATAGGCTGGTACGGCACCTAGCACAGGGAGGACACCAGATGCACTTGGAATCTCTGGGCTTAATCCAGCTCTCATTAAAGTCAATGGAAAGACTCCAAGCTGGATCTTGCTCTCAAGGCCATCATGATTCAAATAATAATTTGAAAAAATATTTATGGAAACAATATCTTGAACGTAAACACAGAAAACTTGGCTGAAAAAATCTGCAACAAGGAATATCCTGCTTGCTTGTACAGTTGGCTCTTGATTTGAATGAGTATTTTTTGTGTTGTAATGCGATTGCTATAGACCAGAGGTCGGCAACCTTTCAGAAACAGTGTGCTGAATCTTCATTTATTCACTGTAATTTAAGGTTTCTTGTGCCAGTAATACATTTTAATGTTTTTAGAAGGCCTCTCTCTAAGTATGTAATATAGAACTAACCTATTGTTGTATGTAAAGTAAATAAGGTTTTCAAAACATTTAAGAAGCTTCATTTAAAATTAAATTAAAATGCAGAGTCTCTCCAGGCTGGTGGCCAGGACCTGGGCAGTGTGAGTGCCACTAAAAGTCAGCTCACGTGCTGCCTTTGACTTTCATCTGCTATAGAGGTAAGTTCCAGAATTGGAATGGCATTAGAACAAAAGCTATTGGAGAAGGTTATTTATGTTTACAATTAACACAGTTTTAATGGATGACACTTACTGAGTAATCTGTGTTGGGGTGGGGGTTTTTTGTTTGTTTTGTTTTTTTTAAACTGTTGCCAGAAGCCAAATCTCAAAAAGTGGTGAGCATCTGCAGCTCAAATTGAACTCAGCTGGAGCTGAAGGGGCTCTGCAAGGTCTTAGCAATTCTTGGGATCTGGCCCTCGATCAGCAGGACTGCAGTCTGCCAAGGATCTCTAGTGAGAGACTTCTGTTGAATACACCTCCCCTGCAACCAAAGGTTATATTATTTCAGACGTGGAGCTTTAAAAAAAAGATGATGCTTATACTAAATAAGCAGTCTTCCCAGGGTAACAGCTGTAAATCTTAAGGCATGAAAATGGTTAATAGCATGAGAGAAGGAGCACTAAACTCCACATTTATGCCTGCAGATGATATTGCCCTATAGAATATGCAATGGGGCGTGGGGGGCGGGCAGGGAGGGACATTGTAAATAAGATAGGAAAAAATACAAAGTGAAAATAAGCAAAAGATGATTTTAGTAGTGAAGATGTTGAAGCTGACTGAAAGATAACAATTGGCAAGTAACTGAGAAATTAAGTTCTATTGTGGAAACTCTGATTAGAGTCTTGGACTGAAAACTGAATTTTTCTACAGAAATCAAATTTTTCTGGAACAAAAAGCTTGAACAGAAAGTATTGTGTGTTCCAGTGAGATTAAGAGAGAGAATCTAATTTGTTCCTTTCCTTTTTAAAGATCTGTTTCCTTTTATGTATCAGGTCAGTTGTTTGTGCTATTATAGGGTTCAAACTGGCTGCTAATTATTTCTTCAGGCCCCACCCTGTGCTCATAGTCTCAAAATTATCATTGAATTAAATTATAATTTTGAAGCTAACTTCAGCAAAAGCAACATGTGGCTTCTACTGGTCCTTTATTCAGTTACAGACGGGAAATCGAAGTTAAGGCCCCAAGATTAGGGCAACGTGAAGGGTCTGACAATCTTGCATACACTCAAATATTTCCACCCCAGCATGGACTCTTGAGAGCTGTCTTCTCTTTACAAATTGTCAACTGTCTGGCACACAGTGGTGACAGATTCTGATTCCTGCTATGGCTACTTTGGACCCTGAGCTGGTGCAAAGCCACCATAAAGACAGCAGATACAGATCCCTGAAGATTCCCTAACACAGTGGTTCTCACCCAGGGGGGCTACGAGCAGGTTTCAGGGGGCCCACCAACCAGGGCCAGCATTAGACTTGCTGGGGCCCAGGACAGAAAGCCAAAACCCTATCACATGGGGCTGAATCCCAGGTCCCTGAGCCCTGCCACTCAGGGCTGAAGCCTGATCAACTTAGATTCAAGGGGGGCTTTGTGGAATTGGGCCTCTGGCAATTGCCCTGCTTGCTACCTCCTACTGCAAGCCTTGGGTATTATATGCAGAAAACTAGTTGTTGGGGCACAGATGGGCCATGGAGTTTTTAATAGCATGTGGGTGGGAAAGGACGGGGTGGTCTGGAAAGAAGAATCTTGAGAACCTTTGCCCTAACAAGTTATATAAAAGTGGCATTTCAGATCCTATCCCCTTTGCTTTACAGCTCATGCCAAAAGGGGCATGACCTGGGAAAAGGCATGACTGGCAGGACAGATCCCTAGCTGATAAAACTACCCTAACAGACTGATAAGCTTTACCATTGTTTAGTCCTGCAAGCTCTGTAGTGCTATGGGAGAAAGGTCTGTTGATGTTTAATTGTAGGACCAAATCCTGCCATCAGTTATACCCATTGCGATGGGGTATGGACTCACCACCACAGCACCTCCTCTGGTTAGTCTGGGAATTAGCTGTCCAAGGCGGAGTGCTCTCTGTCGTCTGCTCTCCATTGGAATCTGGACCCACGTTGCTCCCTGCTCGGCGGCGTTCACTTCAGGTCACTCCCCATTTGCTTCAGGGCGCTGCCCTTCAGCAATGCTCACTAGTCCAGTCTCAACCCCTTCCGGGCAGGGGATCTTAACTGTCCTTCCACTCGCTCCTGCCACAGTGGCCAATCACAATCCCCAAAGTCTAGCCCCCTCTGTTCAAGGGCCAGTTGAAGTGTGTTATGGCCATTCTCCCATGGCCAGGTGCAGCACAAGGGGGAAACGGGGGACGGGGGCACCCATGTCCACCCACTGCTCTGGGTCCCGACCCAGGGACCCTCTAGTGACAGCCTCTCTGCCCTCCTTCTCTCCCCTCATCTGTCCATCCTCCCTGGGTCTCTTCCCCTCTGACCCCTTGCACCTTCTAGGCCCTTCCAGTCAGGGCCCACAGTCTGGCAGGTATCAGGCTGGAACTCTCCTCTCTTCTTCCGGGCTTACCCAGCATTGTGATGTCCATAGTGCTCATCTCCTTAGCTCAGGAGACCAACCTTCCCCTCTAAAGGTCCAGAAGAGACTGCCTGCTCCTCAGCCTATATATAGGGCCTGCCTGGCCTTGATTGGCTGGCTCTGAGTGGCAGCCAATCAGAAAGGGCCTGTCAGGAGCCAATCTGCACAGCCACTCTGGCCTGTTTTAGCCCAATCTCTCATAGGAGTGGGGCAGCTACCCCACCACACCCATGAAACTATTTTGAGAGCAGTAGAATTGCATGGACGTAACTAAGGACAAAATTTGGCCTGCACAATCTTTATTGATGATGTAGGAGAAAGAACATACAGACTTTCAGATCTCAGGCACACATTTGTACACACCTTTTATTTATAAGCTGAGATCATATGATCAGAAGTCACTGAGACCAAAATAAAAACACAAGAACCCACTATGCCTTTTTATAATCACTTTTCCATTGAGAATGTGGAATTGTACTTCAAAGGTTACCAGCTTCAGAAGAGTAGGTATAGAATGGATAGATTCAGGACTAGGGTACATGGGAAGAAAGTCTGTTGTAGACTGACCCAGTGGAATGAATGCTAAAAGTTAAGGAGACAGTAGTTAGCAAGATGCAGTAAAGGACACTGTTAGATGTTTTCTTTTGCATTTTCTACTTTTGAAAACATTCACTCCACAATGGTATGATGCCAGAGAAGTGCAAAGTGCTCAGACCACTTACTGAAGTGAAGCTCTGTACATTAGAAAGAACTAACTAACATTAAATGTAAAAGTTGCAATCAGTTCAGGGAGGCCTTTATTAAATAAGATCAGGCAGAGTAGATGGTTAATGGGTGACAATGCTCAGAGTAATCTGTGCTTTGCTTGGTTCTATTCAGAGCCACGGTTGGAAGTTGACCACACCCTGCAGCTGCGATCTGCGTGAAGAGCTGGTGAAGTCTTTCTCAAGCCCAACCAAGTTACTAATGAGGGGATCAGGTAGCAGTGAGACATTGGAATGGGAAAAAGTTTCAACTGACCACAGTTCGTGAGAAAGACACAGGTAAACTAGCATGAAAAGCAGCAACAGGATGGCCGAGGGCTGAGTGGTTACAATGGTAGACTGGCTCTGGAGTGGTAAGTGGAGATACATTAGGTACACAAGGAGAACTGCAGATCATTTATTTCCAAAGTAATAGTTCCAAAGGTAGCTGTTCACGGGAAGAAGAGGAAGTGTATGGCAGTTAATCCCAGCTGAATAAAAACATAGAACACGGAACAAATTCATACCAATTTCTTTGGAAGACATGTGGTCTATATTCCCTATCTGTAACAAAGATAATACTACCTCCCAAATACTTATAATTTTATCCTATTAAGTAGGGAAGTACTTATCCATAAGTCAAGTAGTCTAATATTTGCAGCAGTAATTAACTACAGGTGCAAGAGTCCAGGCACAGTTATTAGGGCTCCGAGTCAGTCACAGAGGTCGCAGAAGTCATGAACTTTCCACAAGCTCCATGACTTCTGCAGCAACCAAGGTGGCTAACCCCAGCTGCTCAGGTGGTCCCAGGGACAGCCACACTGCTCACTGCTGGAGCAGCTCAGCAGCAAGCCAAACTGGCTGCTGCTTGGGCAGCCCCGGGGACTACTTGAGCAGTGGCTGGCCCCTGACAGCAGTCCCCGGGATGGCTGGTGCAGCAGTTGTTCCACCAGCCCCAGCAGCGCCCCACTCCCCCACACCCTCCAGCCCCAGCAGCCCCCAGGGATTTAGTCAGGGGTATTTATAGTATAATTCATGGATAGGTCACAGGCCTGAATCTTTGAATCCATTACTTTTACTAAAAATACTCATGACTGAATTGTAGCCTTAGCAATGATTATACCTGCAAAAGAAGGTTGCAGGGTTGACATTCATCAGCTGAATCAAGTTAAATGCTACACCACATTGCTTTATTGTCTGTCTCTCTTGGCCATTCACATTCAAATCAATGATTTCCACTCATTCCTCTTCCTTGGCTGAAAAGGCTTCTAACAGCAAAATCACTTGACACAATATCCTATTAAAATAAAAAAGTCCCCTCCATTTCCAAGACCAGAATACAATACTTCATTTTAAAGACATATGAAAAATTATATGGCTAGCAGCTTACCTCATTTATATGTACTCAAAGTAATGAATTTCAATTCATGGTCAGCAAAAACAAAATCAGTGACTCCTGAAACTGTCATAAACTAGCCATCTGCATAGCGGCAATAAATTCCCTGAGCAATTTCTCAGTAGAGATAGATGAGCACAGAACTCTGTGCTAAATATGCAACATGCACCAAAACTTTTGTCTTTCAAAAGCTTCCAACCAGTTCTTAGTTCTTTAATTCAACATGTGAAGTCCAAGGTGCCTAATTTAAGCTGTCCTACAAAAGGATTCTTACACATACCAATCCTTATATTTAACATAAGCTATCATTGCAGTCAGTAAGCATCTGCTTGTATGCGTGTTGCAGGAATCAGTAACTCATTGAGACAAAACTGTATCAGGCCACATCACTCCTTTCAATGGTAAAGTCCACAGGAAGAGTTTAAAGAGTATGACGCTACTGTGTGGGTAGGCCCCAAGGCTCATGGATCCCCAGTATTTGCAGAAAGCTCAGTACATGTTCATAGATGACCTATATCGCATGAAGGGCTCTGAAACTAGGGTGTGTCTCCCCAGCTCACACCTTGGAAGGCCATCACCATTTAAAATGAAACTGAGCAGAGTATTGGGACATTTACATTAGGAAACAAACATGAACTATTAAAGACAGAATAATTTCAGACACAGATTCTCTGCTTGGATTCTATTTCTTGGTTTAGAGAGTTGGTGTCTGTCTTAAGCAGTTGAAACAATTTGGTTCCCCATGCCAGTTGCCAGCATTTTGAAGGCCTCCTGGAGGATTATTTTCCTTCATCTGCTTAATATTTTGAACAAGATTCAAAAATAATTTGACAGCAAATGAAAAGCAAAACTGCAGTGGAGCATGTGATTAGAAGACTAATTGAAAATAGAATTTTTTCCATAGAAATCAAGATGTCTTTGCCAAAAGAAAAATTGATTATACATTTAGTGAAGCATTAAATATAAGCAAGTCTTTACAGTATAATGCCATCTACACTGGGAGGCAGCATTGCCCAGTGGACAAGGCAACTGGCCTGGGATTCAGGAGAATTTCTATTCCCAACGCTGTTCCTGGCCTATTAGTGATCTTAGGGAAGTCACTTCACCACTCTGTTCCTCAGTTTCCCAGTCTGTAAAATGGGGGTAAATATTACTGACATCTTTGGTAAGATGATTTGAGATTTACTGATAAAGGGTGCTATAGGACACAAGTATTATTACTGATGAATTCTTTTCCTTATTTCAATCCACTTTTGTTTGAATAATAGTCTTGTAAGATACTGTGCTTACCACCCATAGCACCCCCTGTGTAATGCTGCAAGCAGCCCTCATTGCCAACACTTCCTGCTGGCTGGCTGCTTTTCACTGGGTCTTTCATGGCTCAGCCCTCCAGCCAAGTCAGAGTTCAGCCCCCTTCCAGGGAAGGAGCATCCCAACTCAAAAGAAACAAAAAACTTTATCCTCCCCCACACCACAAAAACAAACACCGTCACACACATACACACACACACACACACCCCAACAACCTCTGTACGCTCACCAATCCTCTCCCAGGCTCTGTAGAGTTCTTCCTCACTCTGTCACACAGGGCCACCTCCCAGGAGACCCAGCTCCTCCTGAGCCACTGACCTTCAAAGCTTCTTCTCTGGAGTCTCCCTTCTCCTGGGTCAGCTTCAGAAGTCCTCTCCCTTCACAGACAGTCTCTCTGCCAGCTCTTCTGTTGTTCCTTTCCTCCGTTGTTCCAGGCCTTCTTCTATAGCCCAGCTTTCCTAGGGTATGTCTACACTACAAACTTATGTCGATTTTGTTAAGGTCGATTTTGTAAAGCAGACTGTATAAAATCGATTTTGTGCGTCCACACTAAACAGTAAGTCGGCATTGTTCGTCCACACTACAGTGGGAAGCGTCGACATGGCGAGTGGTGCACTGTGGGTACCTATCCCACAGTTCCCGGAGTCCCAGCAGGCACCATTTCCAGTGGTGCACTGTGGGTAGCTATCCCACAATTCCCGGAGTCCCAGCAGACGCCATTTTGAGCTTTCTCCGTTCCCAAACCCACCCACCCCGCAGTGCCCCTCCCGCTGTGAAAGCAACTGCAAACAGTCATTTTGTGACTGCGAACAGTCACAGCCCCGCTGTGAAAGCAACTGCAAACAGTCATTTTGCGCGCTTTTGCTGCTTGAGCTGATGCCATAGCAGTGCAAGCATGGAGCCTGCTCAGGTAACCGCTGCAGTAATGGCCATTGTGAATACCTCGCGCATTGTTGTGGACTTTATGCTGCATCGTATGCACAAGAATGCGATCAGGAGATGACTGCGCTATCCGAAGAGTGAAGACAGTGATGAGGACATCATGGACATGGACACTGACTCTTTTGAAAGTAAGGGGTCCGACAACCTGGCAATTTTGGTGGCAATGGGGCAGGCTCATGCTCCGGAACGCTGAATCTGGGCCAGGGAAACAAGCGCTGACTGGTGGGATCGCATAGTGCTGCGGGTCTGGGATGACTCGCAGTGGCTCAGAAACTTTCGCATGAGAAAGGGCACGTTCATGGAACTTTGTGACTTGCTTTCCCCTGCCCTCCAGCGCGAGAATACCAGAATGAGAGCAGCCCTCACAGTTCAGAAGCGAGTGGTGATAGCCCTGTGGAAGCTTGCAATGCCAGACAGCTACCGGTCAGTCGCAAATCAATGTGGAGTGGGTAAATCTACAATGGGGGCTGCTGTGATGCAAGTATCCAGGGCAATCATTGATCTGCTGCTATCCAGGGTTGTGTGTCTGGGAAATGTGCAGGCTAGAATACATGGCTTTGCCGTGCTGGGATTCCCTAACTGTGGGGGGGCTATAGATGGCACTCATATCCCTATCTTGGCACCAGACAACGAGGGCGCAGAGTACAGAAACCGCAAGGGGTATTGTTCAATGGTCATGCAAGCACTGGTTGACCACAAGGGACGTTTCACCGACATGTGCGTGGGATGGCCGGGAAAGGTTCATGACGCTCGTGTGTTCAGGAACTCTAGGCTGTATAGACAGCTGACACAAGGGACTTTCTTCCCAGACCAGAAAATTACTGTGTGGGGTGTTGAGATGCCGATCGTTATCCTTGGGGACCCAGCCTACCCCTTAATGCCCTGGCTTATGAAGCCATACACGGGATCCCTGGACAGGAGTCAGGGGCTGTTCAACTATAGGCTGAGCAAGTGCAGAATGGTTGTGGAGTGCGCATTTGGCCATCTGAAGGCCAGGTGGAGAATCCTACTTACTCGCTCAGACCTCAGCGAAAGAAATGTGTCCATTGTTATTGCTGCTTGCTGTGTGCTCCACAATCTCTGTGAGAGCAAGGGGGAGATGTTTATGGCGGGGTGGGAGGCAGAGGCAAATGTCCTGTCCGCTACTTAGGAGCAGCCAGACACTAGGGCAAGTACAAGAGCCCACCAGGAAGCGCTGCGCCTCAGAGAAGCCTTGAAAAACAGTTTTGTGACTGGCCAAAATGCTGTTGAAAACCCGCTCCCTTGCTCTGCTCTGCGATAAGCCTCCCATCCTCCAGCCCTATAGAGCCGCTGAAAACCCACTCCCTTGCTCTGCTCTGCGATAAGCCTCCCACCCTCCAGCCCTATAGAGCTGTTGAAAACCCACTCCCTTGCTCTGCTCTGCGATAAGCCTCCCGCCATCCTTATTCCCTTCCCCCCCATTTGCGGAGTAAATAAAGTCTCTTTTTTAAAAAGCATACATTCTTTAATGATTCTTCACAAACAAAGGGGAAGACTGGCAAGATAGCCCAGAAGGGGTGGGTGAGGAGGAAAACCAGTCAGTGTGGTGGATGGGGGGGTGGGGGGGGACAAAGACACAGCACATTTTTAAAACTTTTCTGAGAAACTGAGCCGCATGCTGCTTGTGTTGTATTGTGGGGTAGAGTGGGTTGGTTCCCGGAGCCTCCTCCCGCCCGTGTTCTCACCCCGTGTCTGGGTGGGGAGGCAATGGAACTTGGGGAGGAGGGGAGGTGGTTACACAGGGGCTGCAGAGGCAATCTTTGGTCCTGATGAAACTCCACCAGACACCGGAGCATGTCACTCTGATCCTCCATTATCCACAGCATTGCTTCCAACCTCCTCTCCTCCCGCTCCTGCCATCTCTCCTCCCGCGCTGCTACTGCTGCCCTGGATGTGCTCTGGGACTCTAAAAATTTTTCTCTCCATGCTTGGTTTCGAGCTGCCTCACTGTGGGAGAAATTCATGAGCTCACCAAACAAATCTTCTCTTGTGCGCTTCCTTCTCCTTCTCATCTGCGCTAGCCTCTGCGAAGGGGATGTTAGTGGGTGGGGTCGGGGGGGGAGACCACGCTGGCTGTAGGAGGAAAGAAGGAAAAAGGTTATAAGATAGATGCATTCTCCAGGAAAAAGGTTATAAGATACATAGACACATTCTCCAGAAGAATGGGAACAGTCTTTCACAATGAAACAAAGTATTCACAGAGTGCATATGCTTACTGTACAAGGTCGCATTTTGCACCTTAAATTGACTGCCTGTAGCTTTCCTGTACAGATATCACATCAGACACCCTCTCCCAGGGCCAGACAACAGAAACCACCATGCAGGCGGCCATGGTAAGCCACATTCTTTCAGTTTGATCCACATTCTTTACAATGCTCTCCTTTCCCACAGTAAACCGCGCCCCCCCGCACCGCGTGGCTCCCTGCTGCTGCAACAGAAGCAGCTCAGCCCCACAAACACACACATGCCCCCCCCCCCCAACACAAGCAGCCCACAGCGTTTTCTCTTCCTCCCAACCTCATCACGCTGCTGGTCTCATGGAGGTTCCCTGCTCCCGCACGCACCACAACCCACAGTAAACCGCCCCCCGGCACTGCGTGGCTCCCTGCTGCTGCAACAGAAGCAGCCCCCCCACCCAAGCTGAGGGACACTCACCAGAAGTACCTTCACTGACTTCCCCATCTGGGCTACCGCCTTGGGAGGGTTCTGAGGGTATTGGCTCCAGGGTGATAAACAGTTCCTGGCTGTCTGGGAACAGAGTCTCTCCGCTTGCCTGCTGCTGCGTGGTATCATCTTCCTGATCAGCTTCATTGTCATCTGAATCGTCATTCCTCACCATTACCCCATCAGAGGAGTCCACAAACCGGTGGCCCCCACCACCGGTGCAATGGTGATGGGGGCCCCCCCCAGTATTTGATTCAGTTCGTTGTAAAATTTGCATGTCTGCAGGGGTACCCCAGAGTGTCCATTTGCCTCTTTTGCTTTCTGGAACGCTTGCCTCAGCTCCTTAATTTTCACACGGCGCTGCTGTGCCTCCCCGCTGTGGCCCCTATCCAGCATGGCCTTGGAGACTCTGGCAAACGAGGTGGCATTCCGTTTGTTGTTACGGAGTTCTGCCATCACAGATTCCTCTCCCCAAATAGCAATGAGATCCTGAACCTCCTTTGTGGACCATGCTGGAGCTCTTTTGCGCTGGTTGGTCTCCTGTGCTGATGAGCTCTGCATGGTGCATTGTGCTAAGGAGCTCTGCATGGTGAGTGTCCTGTGCAGATGAGCTTGCCACGCTGTCCAAACAGGAAATGAAATTCAAATGTTCCCGGGGCTTTTCCTGTCTACCTGGCCAGAGCAGCGAGTTGAGACTGCTGTCCAGAGTGGTCACAGAGGAGCATTGTGACTGCTGTCCAGAGCGGTCACAATGGAGCACTGTGGGACATCTCCCGGAGGCCAGTAAAGTGTGCATGTGTCCACACTAAGCCACAGTCAACCCAGAGACGTCGATTTAAGCGTTACTCCCTTGGTTTTGGTGGAGTACAGAAATCGATTCTGAGGTCCCTTTAAATCGAGTTAAATGGCTACTGTGTGTGGACGGGTGCAGAGTTATATTGATTTAATGGCACTAAAGTCGACATTACCTCGTAGTGTAGACCAGGGCCTAGTCTTGACCTTCTTTCACAGAACTTAACTCCCTACTCAAGGCCTTTACCCAGTCCTACCCTTCTCTCAGGGCCATTTGCCCTAGGGATGCTCCCTTCCCCTCCAAACCCCTTATCTTTGCAGCTTTCTCCTAATCTGGCTACGATTTCAGGGCTTCCTCAACCTCTCCCCACCCCCAACTTCCCATTCTATTCCCAGAATGATAGTAGACTCTCTCCTTACATCCCCTTTCTGTTAAAACTTCTTCTCTTTATACTAACCAGCTTACTGCTGCCCAGCTAGGCTTCATGATCAGTTAAGCCTGGCTGCCACTCCAAGTGCAGCCTGATATGTTAATTGGCTTCTCGGGCCCACATTAGCCATTCAGGGCCTATGTGGGATACACACACATCAGAAGCCTCAACATTGTGGCTCACCACTTTGCTTTGGATTATTGATTGTTTTTTACTGTCTAATTATTTTATTGCACAGGTGGTTCTTGTGGACTCACTTTCTAGATGGAAAAATGGGGGGAAGAGGTAAGGATACTAACAAGTTGAAAAGTATGCATTCCTTTAAATCTCAGGCTCTGCAAACATAAAGGTTTGAGCACCCAAAAATGTTGAACGAGTTCTTCTAGAGATCAAACCTGTGAGCCTCATTACTTCAGTTCCTTGACAGAAAGAAGGTGTCTTCCAGACCTGATAAGTTCTATGTGCTATTCCTCAAGTCAGTAATAAAGTACAAAGCTCAGTACACAAATCCAATTACCTCTTAGGAAACTCTGAGGATTCAACATTTCCTTCTTAAACCAGAACCTTGAAAAGTTATGGGGTTTTGCTTCCAGACATTTCAAATAGCAAGTATGTGCCCTCTATAATAGCTCCCACTCTGCTAGCATTTTAATGGTATTTTCACAAAATTATTTTAAACTAGTAAAAATTTTCTTCTTTTCTCCAAGGGAAAGAAGTTTGATATGGTGGGGGAGCAATAAATGATTAACTGTAGCATTCAACAACACGAGATAGTGTCCACCTGAATTACAGCTTGTTCAACTGCTATGTAAATCAGTGGATATGCACCTATCAATTTCAACAAGTATGGGATCAGGGACCTTAGAAGTCAAATATCAAGTAGGGCAATGGATATAGTCTCTTGTATAATATTGAACATTTCATTGAAGCAGGAAGTTAATAATAAACACCAGTAAGGAGGCATTGTTATAAACTCTCAAAGTAGAACTTATTAGTTAGAAGTTGCTTTTCCTGTTTCGTTTTATCCTCATCTATTATGAAACAGCACTACAGATAGAATTTCTACTTTTGATTAAACAGGTGTATGGGAACTTCAGTGCACTGCATACTTGTTATTACTTAGGTAATTACATTCGTTTCCTGCAAAGTCATTTTGGCAATTAAATATACTCTGATAAATAGTTGCCTATTATAATGCAAGAAATATTTCCGTGATTTCTTTTTTAAGAAACAAAGTAATTTAACATATCCTAGAAAGATTAAGATATTGGCTTGAATGCTCTTTTGTCAACTGTTTGAAATGGGCCATCCTGATTATCACTACAAGTTTTTTTTCTCCTGCTGATAATAGCTCATGTTCTCTCTCTCTGTGTATATATATATATATATATATTGTGACAAAGCTCTGTCCTTATCTTCGTGGATCCTGCATTTCCTGGTTGATTTTTACTAGCCTCAGAGGCTCACTGTGACCCTCCATGTAGCCCTTCTCTCTAGAGAGACAAGGTCACAGCCTATTGAGCCATTTTCATCACAAGCCAGTGAGGAGAAGCTATCCTTCCTGGTACAGTCTCTACTGTCTCCCAATCTCAGAGACTAATTAGGGGAGACAGAAAGGGGGGAGCCCAGGCCCGCCCTCTACTCTGGGCTCCAGCCCAGGGACCCTAATAGTATCAGCTAAGATGGCTGACCTTTTATCCACAAAACACAATACAATTCCCTGGGATACTTCCCCACAGCAGTCCCCGCTTCTTCAAACTTCACTTCACCCTTACCTCAGGGCCTCCTTCCTTGCGTATGATATGTTGTCCACCACTCAGTCTCACCAACAGCACCACTTCCTTCCACAGCTCCTGACACCCACACCCACCTGACTAACTGGGAGTTTTTAACTGGTTTCAGCCAGTGTCTGATTGGCTTCAGGTGTCCCAATCAGTTGTTTCTACTCCTTTCTAGAAGGTTCCATTGGTACCAGGGATTTGTTTAACCTGAGACCAACATATCTATTCTCCAGCACTTTTCTATCGCCATCTGGCCTTGCCCCATCACAATATATATATATATACGTATATACATATATACACATACACACACAGAGAAAATGAGCTATTATATATATATATATTCCTACTGTATGTTCCACTGTATACATCTGATGGAGTGGGTTTTAGCCCACAGAAGCTTATGCCCAAATAAATTTATTAGTCTTTAAGATGCCACAAATATTCCTTAATCTTTTTGCACATACAAACTAACACACTGAAACCTGTTTAGATTATTGTAACTCTTTGGCTAGTTGGTGCAAGCAGCAGCATGGACTGGGTCTGATATCTGGGGGTTCCTCAAAGCAATACAAAGCACAATGAACTTGAGCACCTTCCCAGTAATCTGGAAAAACTAAACGTCACCCCTGGACACCTCTAAGAGGCAATATTTCCCAACTCGCAAGCACTGACTCTGGGTATAACAAAAAAAAATATTAAAAAAAGAAACCACAGCATTAAATTTGAGACAACACTGCAACAATGACTTGAAAGTATGCAACCAATAAGTAACACGCACACTCCACAGTATCTTGGGCAGTGTCCTTTTTCTCGGTTTCCCACCTGATGGTGTGAAAGTCCAATGGACAAATGTCTCTGTAACACATTGCCACACCCAGTTTCCCACCACTGCATCCCACTCACAGTTTGTTGTCCAAAGTGAGCAGCATCCCTGGAGTTCAGGGATGCATTCATGTGGGTTTGCCACCTGCCCCGGAGGGAAGGTGTTTGAGTGACGCTTCCATCTCAGCTCATAAGTGTCTCTACCGCTGCTTGTCATTGCTGTTGTCATAGCCGCACAGCAGCCATGCTTTGTTCTGAGGTTCCACCACTTAGCCCAGTTCTCAATGAACTCAGCTCTTTAGTGATTTCACCGGGTAGGGAGAACCATTCTGCTGCTGTTGCTGATTCTTCTGCATTGTCTTTTCACCACCACATTGTCTACTTTTCTTACCAGATCTATGGTTCAGCCCCCTTAGATAAGCTTCTCAGTAAATTCAGCTCTTAGTCATCACTGAGAAAGAACCATGACTCTCAAATTAGTCTAGTCATCTTTGTCTTTTAACACTGGAGTGGGAGAGGGGATCAAATAGCTTCTCACCAAGTAGGAAAGCCTATCCACAACCCCTCTGAATCTTACCTGGGTTTGGCATTACCATCCCTGCTTAGCAAGTGCGGTTGCAGCTAGATTGGCCCCCTCAATCAGGCATGCTAGGTACAGTTCTGCTGTCCTTTACTCATACAATAAGAACAACAACATTTCATTACCTAGTATTCAGTACTAACGTGAATTTTAACCCCAAACAGCCAGATTGCAACACAGCTCTGTCTGTTGATGTCCTAGGAAGAGTAGTTGTGTCTGTGCAAATATAGTCTGCTCCTGAGGGCTTTTTCCCCTGTTCATCAATAGATGTCAGGGGAGAGCTCATTCAGAGCCTGCTTATTTTATTATAAAACAGTAAGTGTACATCAGTGATGAAATTCCTAGCTGCTTCTTTTAAACAATTTGTTGATATTGGCAAAATGATCATTTAAAATACAGTGTAAAGCAGGAGCTAAGTAGCCTCTGCAGAGATCAGGGACAAATCTAGAGACTCAGCTAGCCTTTCAGAGGTGTTTTGCTCTAAGTGTTTTATAACTGAGCGTTTAGAAAGTCGGAAGCGATACATGAGAATCCAAGGGAATGTGTAAACACAACAATGGTGCTCAGGAGTTATTCTTTGGTTTGGGAGTCACATTAGGTTTAGGCTAGTGTTTGGGGTTCCAGGCAGAATTTGTAATGATCTGGGTTCATTGACAATTTTCAATTCTTCTGTCATTTTGAATAGTGGAAATTCAAATGAGTTTTTATCTATACCATTTTGAGCTTGACTCAGAAATAGGCTCCTCCAACTTAAGGATGCAATCCAGAATGAGTGGCATGTTTGGATCTGGGGTTTGACTATGAATTCCTTCAAAATGTAGAGTTTTGGGGAAAATTGGACTTGAGGTTATGCTCTGGGTCCATTTTGAGTGAATTAGCCAATTACTAAGGCTTACAAGGTTATTCCACTTGTCATACAAGCGATACGTATAAAAAGGCTGAGGTTCTTACTGTTCTTTCAATGTGCTTACTGTATTTTTCCATTGTGTTGAAATGGAATGAGGTTCATAAATATTCTGAAAATATCACTACTCGTAATAGTTTTATTAACACTAGTACAGGGCTAGTCTGAAAATGGAATCCTTTCAGTGTTCCTTTAGGGAATTCAGATTAAATTTAGAAATACTGTATTATTAAAATAATAAATGACATAATTTAGCTTTAATCTGTACAAATGACATAACATGCTCCCCTTTAAGAGAGGTACACAAGTAAGATCTCCTCTTTCTCATACACTTTTTTCACTGGCTCTCAACTCTGTAATCTCTACTTATTCAGAACAAAACAGGCATATGACATCAGGCATTAGAACTGAAGCTGCCTGGTATTAAATTACACTGCTCTACAGCCAAAATGCTTCTGAAATAAATGTAGTCCAACTTTACTAATTCTGGGTCACTGAGAACAAAAATGATGCTTAAAATTGTTGATTGGCTCTAGTTTTCAAGATATGCTATTGGGTCAGTATATACGACCCTTGACATGGGAATGGCAGAGGATAAGTGAGTTATAAAGGGAAGGGATCTCACCTTAAACCAGAAATGACTAAAATACATCTTCGACTGGATCTATGAATAAATCTATGACTGGGTTTGGACAGTACTTGCTTTTTAGGCAAAACAATGAATGATGCAATCTGAAGCTGGTATTGCGTCATACATGATATGAATTGCATCATGCTATTCCTAGAAGTCATGGATGATGCAATCATAACGAAGCTTACATCACTCTGCTGAACAAATTGCCCTATATCAGCTCTAGAAATCATACAGTGTCGTGCTCTCTTATTTTTCAGTGTTTGATTTTGCAAAGGGACACATTTCTGTTTAGCCAAAGTGAGCAGAGATGCCTCGTACTTGTGTGAACAGTGCAGATAACTTCTGCTATGTTTGTGGTGAAGTGACTTTTGCATCACAAAAGCGCAGTAGAACCACTATGGTTAAGAAAGCCTATCACCTTTATTTTGGCTGCAAAATTGGAGATCAGGACAAGAGGTGGGCCCCACACATATGCTGCAACACTTGTGCAACAAATCTTCGCCAGTAGTTGAACAGGAAAAGGAAATCTATGCCTTTTGCAGTGCCAATGATTTGGAGAGAGCCAACAGATCATACCAGCAATTGTTTCTTCTGCATGGTGCCTCCAGTTTGGAAAAGTGTGTCAAAGAAGAAAAAGTGGACTGTGCATTATCCAAACAGTCCATCAGCTATATGCCCAATACCCCACGGAGAAGGACTGCCAGTTCCTGATGCACCAGAATCATTCTCACTTGAGTCAGACGAGGAAGAGGAAGAGGATGAAACTTCTGGTCCTGAACCATCAATGTCACAGGACCCACATTTTCTCCCATCTTCGTCCTCTGAACCACACCTCGTAACACAAGCTGAACTGAATGACCTTGTCAGGGATTTGGAACTACCCAAGAGTAAGGCAGAGCTGTTGGGCTCCAGACTACAGCAGTGGAATCTCCTGGCAGGTGATGTTAGGATTTCCATGTTCCGTGACCGTCAAAAGGATCTTGTCCCATTCTTCTTCATGGAAGGTGATCTTGTAGCCTGCAACAACATCGATGGTGTGATGGCAGCCCTCAACATCGTTCACGATCCAGATGAGTGGAGACTCTTCATTGATTCATCGAAGACGAGTCTTAAAGCTGTTTTGCTGCATAAAGGCAATGTTTTGCCATCAATTCCAGTTGGTCATGCAGTCCATATGAAGGAAACCTATGACAACGTGAAACAACTTTTGAGGTGCATAAACTATGACCAACATCAGTGGCAGCTTTGTGGCGATTTGAAGGTTGTTGCTCTCTTGCTTGGTCTGCAGACTGGATACACAAAGTACTGCTGTTTTCTCTGCGAATGGGATAGTCGTGCAAGAGATTCCCACTACATCAAGAAAGATTGGCCACTCCGACAGTCATTGGAGCCTGGGAGGAAAAGTGTTCAGCATCCACCACTTGTTGAATCAAGGAAGATTTTGTTACCACCCTTACACATCAAGCTGGGTCTGATGAAGAACTTTGTCAAGGCCATTGACAAAACACAAGCAGCTTTCAAGTACCTCCATGGAAAATTTCCAAGGTTAAGTGAAGCTAAGATAAAGGAAGGTGTCTTTGTTGGTCCTCAGATTCGTGAACTTCTTCGAGATGATGCATTTGACCATGCACTGCGTGGCAAGGAAAAGACGGCATGGAAAGCCTTCCAGTCAGTGGCAATACATTTTCTCGCAAACAACAAGGCAGACAACTACAGGTTGTTGGTGGAAAACCTCCTCAAGGCATACAAAAGCCTTGGTTGCAATATGTCACTAAAGATACATTTTTTGCACTCTCATCTACATTTTTTTCCACCGAACTGCGGAGCAGTGAGCGACGAGCACGGCAAGCGATTTCACCAGGACATTGCAACAATGGAGAAACTCTATCAGGGCAAATGGAGCCCATCAATGCTTGCAGACTATTGCTGGACAGTGACAAGAGATGCTCCATTTAATGAGTACAAGAGACAAGCCAAGAAGCGCCGAGTAGACACTGAATAGGACTAAACTATGTACATAATAGTTTTTTGCCTTTTGTTTCATAACACATTTTATTTATATAATCCTTTTGCTGATTTTTAAAGTGTTACATAAACAGGACAGGTGAAATATTATCATGTAAAGCAACCATAAACACATGAAAAGACCTAGGTTTACAATTTATGATTAAAACTCTACTATCTACACAATATACATAGACATAAAATGTAAAAACTTAAATATCTTAGAAACAGTAGCCAATCAGTTGTTTTAATTGTCATATTTAAATTCAGCACATCAAAATACATAATAAATATCACATTTTATCTCTGAAGCAGATGACTTCTAAAAAATTGTAGACCAGTGTTATGAGCATTTGCTGATGCTATCCTGCTGTTTATAAAAAAAATTTACTGCAGCTAAACCAAAAATAATGGTTTATGTGATATCTGATTTAAGTCAGATCTTGGGATATAAAATAATTTGGGCCAAAACCAAGGTTCTTCCTGTTTCACAGCCTCTCAGCATTACTTAACAACTGGAAACTAAATTGAAAGAATACAAACATGAATTGCCTAGGGATAGAGTTGAATTCCAGTCTGAAAGATATGCTGAAGGACAACTTTGATCCAGTAATGCAGAACATAAATACGGATCTCACATAAGATAGACCAGCTCACTGAACTTTCTCTGTGAGGCCCTTTGGCTGTAGAATTAATTCCCTACAATGAATTTATTCACCTTCAGGGCACACTGCATAGTCCATCTCTTTGAGCAGAGTTTTGGAATGAGCTAAGGGGAGAAAGAATTTGAAAAAGTGGAGATTTTGGTTTCGTTTGTATGGTTTGTATTGCTACCTGAGGCTATATGTAGAAGGATGTACATGTATGGAGAATGTGCTATTTCTGTGGTTCTTAATAATTGTACAATGCCTTTTTATCTGATGGGAAGGGCACCCAGAGCCCAGGACATGTGTTTCCTCAGCTGGTGCCTGGAGCCAGCCCTGATCAACACTATTGGATGCTCATGTGAACTGATGGTAGCACTGGATAAAAAAAGGTAACAATTTTTTTTGTGTAGATGCAGCCATAGGGTCTTCCAAGCTAGGCAAGACCTGAATTTCTTCCAGATCTTCTGAATTCATTGTAAAGAAGGAATAAAGGGCTACATTTAAGTCTCAAAAGACAACTCCAAAAGAGCAGAATTGCTAGGGAGATAAATGCCACCATTTTTCACAGACAGATACAGATTATTTCTCTCAGTGCTGCAGATTGAAAAAGTATTTTTAAACAATTTAAGTCTGCTTTAGAGGAATATGACCCTTTATTAGCACAGAATGAAATGTTCCTATGTATATTTTGTGATTTTTCAACTAGTAATGACTGTAAGGATATTGAAAGGTGTTTATGTGTTTGGGGGGTTTATTTTTTCTTTTGCTTATGGCTAGCCATCTGTTTTAAAAAGATCTACCATACTCATTAACAGTTCTTACAATCTCATTTATTCTGAAGGGGAATAAGTACTAAAAGTTGGACAGTAATACTCTAAGGTATTTTTCAGAGAATGCTGTCAGAAAATCACAAGCCTTCTATAGAATAAACTATAGAGATGCTCATAATTCACTGCTGAGTTTTATGTTTTCTCTTCCCTGTAGTACTTTATTTTTCTGCAAACTGAATCAAGGCCAAAATACATAACTTTAAATGAATTTGAAAATACTGGGCCAAATAAAGATTCAACAGGGATGGTCTGGCCCACTATCTACACTGGCTTTTCTCATGCATCAGATATTAATCATATAACAAATGAAGAAATTATCCTATATTTGTTTAATTTCCAATTCCTTAAAACATTCTTAGTTTGGGATATTAAAAGCTCTTCAAAGTAAATAAAGGCATTTTTTAACCAAAAATAATGTCGTTCATATGTATGTGTGCTCATACACACCTGAATTCATATACATAAACATTTTAGAAAATCAGAAACTAAAAAAAAAGTGTATTCATTTATAAATTGGTGCTATCTGAGGCACAGACAAATCATTACAGTGGGCCAAAGACATCCTATTCAACCCCGTATTTTCTCATTGATTTCATATTATGTTCTTTGGCCGTGCACACCTGTTCATCTAAACGACCTGATTCATGGACTAAATGCACTCCCAGTTGCAAATGGAATTATTTGTGGATGTAAAGAATGCATCCAAACAGAAGACATTTTTTTTAATTTAAGCCTTTTATGTTTTAATTCACAAATTGCTAAGAGATTTATGTGGAGATTTGTGTGCACACTATTTTCGAAACATGACTACCACTATAGCTGTGTATTGACAAATATACATGTTCTCCAAACACTCAGTTAAGAGCATGTATTTTCAGTCTGACTGACTTAATTTTATATTAACGAATAAAAGAATGAAAACACGTGAAGTCTCCAAGAAAGACTCCCTCCATGACAGCATCTGGAACTGCTGTCTAGAATGTCAGACTCCTTAGAAATTGAAAGGCGCTGTACATTGAAAACAGCATCATAAGAGTTACATAACTACATATATACACCTATATCCATCCATTAGTAAGCATCATTACAGCATATATTCAAGAAAGCAGGAAGTTGTCCATGCTAAATTGCTTACTGGGTACAAATCTGCCTGCCTGTGCATACAGCTAGATCCCATGTTAAGGCCTGGGTCAATACATGGACCAAAATTACTGATGCATTTAGATTGCAAAAAACAGGTAAAAACAAATTCTTCCTTTATATAGCAGGTGATTAAGTGAAGGAGAAACTGAGTTGCAAATATTTTATTTTCAAATGTATGTATTTGTAAATGTTAAGTCTATACACATTGTGTTGGAGTCCAGTCCTCCTCCAGTATTAAACTCAATATCCATTAAAAACCATGGTGTGTTATTAGGAACTGTGTTTTAAGGACTGCGCTTCCCAGAAGGAGTGTGGGTGGGGCACTATGAAGCTCTTAATATGTGCAGCCAGTTGGAATTAGACAAAAAATAAAACAGATCTTTTGTAAGCTCCTTAAGCACTTCATGATCACTGAAACCATGATCATTGTTAGGCCCTGGGAAGAATTTGATAATCAAAGTTCTGCAGTGACTCTTGAAATGTTGTTCTTATGGCAAAATTAAAGATAAATTCCTAACCCTTTGAATTGGATGGAAAATATGACCAATATCCTCTGACTTGTCTCCAGGTTCTGTTTTGTTTTAAAACCCTTCAGGACACTGAAAGCAGAAGTCAATCATATTTTTTCTTCTTTAACTGTCTCTCAGGGACAGATCTGCTGTTGCATGTCGAGCTGTTGCTGATGCTCTTTGGGCTTGCTCTTGTTACCATTCTACACGTAAGGAGCTTTGCCATTGACTTCAAATGGGGAAGGATGGAGCTCATGACATTCCTCTAACGGCACGTAATTCCTCTCTCTCTCTTCATGGAGCACCAAACTTAGGCCTCAATCCTGCAATGAGCATCATGCAGGTGACCCCTGCACCCACATGTGCTTTCTTGCACAAATTTGGGACCTAAGTTTGGTGTTTTAAGCTTTATGTCATAACTTTACAATTTTGCAGATGTAGCAATCAGTATCTACTCGATACAACATGTGTTCAGCCACAGGCCTTTTTATAAGGTGCTTACTCCACCCCGAGCCTGGGAGTTTTAATTTTGGCGTATGTATCCTGATGCCAATCCATGAAAGCAGTGGAGTTAGGAAATAAGGTGAACACAGGGCTGACCTCACGGGTGGGCACTGTGGTGAGGGGGGCGCTGTGGTCAAAAGGCAAGGAGCGGGGTAGCTCGGGGTGCGAGGACATGGAAAGGAGTTCAGGGTAATGAAGGGGGAAGCAGTGGGGCCCAGGGGCAATGAAGAGGATTTCACACACACACACACTTTTACAGAGATTCTGGCACCCTTGACCAGAGACGGAGCCCAAGGTGGTGGGGAAGCTGCATGGCTTACCCTGGAGGAAGAGCGAGACCCACAGAGGGTCTGGCTCACTGAAAGGATCCTCCCAGAGCTGAGGCTCTAGCATAATCCCATGGATCCATGAGGAGGAGGAGGAAAATATGGCCAAGTACTATTTGTACCAACTCCTGCAGACTAATAAAATTATCAAAACTTAGGGGGAAGGCAAGATTATTGGTTGTTTAAATCAATCAACCCCAAAAAAGTAATTAACTTTTTATAAAAGTCCTCTTGAATTTGAAAGGGATCATAATTTAAGCTTTTACTGGATGCAATGCTGACAAAATGTAGTGTAGGTAAAATAAATCCACTAAAGTTATCAACAAGGGATGTCTGCTAAAAGTATGCCCTGAACTAAACGCATCTGCATTCTGCATAGTGTTTCAAAACTTCAAATAAATCTTTACAGTCCCATAAAAAAAATTAAGTCTGTTGAAGGAAAAGCAGTCCTGAGAATGGCATGCTCATCACTAATGGAACTGACTGCAGGATGGATCAATCCAACTGCATTCACAAACAGACATCAAAGAAAATCAGAGGAGCAAAAAATACACTAGGGAAGATACCTCTGATATGTATTAATATGTTAAATTAATGTTAAGTCTTGAGACTACCATTTGATTCTCATAATGATTTCAAACTTTAATGAAAGACAAATTGAAAACCATTAATTCTGCATCCATTCTTCTTATTAATATATTTTTCTTCCTTGGTATATAGCGCAAAGCAGATCTAAAGGACAACTTTGGTAATATATTTTACATGCTAATACTAATAAAACTCTTATGTAGTCTGTCACATGAGCAAAAACGTTTGATATACAGTGTCCATCATTAGTGTCTTAATTATTTACCATGGACAATGGGCCCTAAGAGTATCTGACGGCAGTGGAGAGCAGTAGCCTATTATTATAATCCTAGCACATGGGCAAAAGGCTCGGGCATTCAGTAAAAACAGTAGAGCTCGAGACCAAACAGTGCAAGAGATTGGTGAAGATTTTAACTTTGTTATTTACAACTTACTTCAACAACAACTGAACATTTACATGGATATCAAGAATATCCAGTTACCAGAAACAACAACATTTTTGGAAGGCAGTGTCATGTGGAGTGACTTGTGACTGTGAGCGCCAGCCTCCAGCAGCCTGTCAAGAAGCAGGACAGAAACGCCAAACTGGTTTATGTTCTATAATTAGATTTCCAATCTAGTAACAAGTGTGAATTCCTAAAGAACTATAACAGTCCAATCTATCTTGCCACCCAAGCAAGCTGGACTATGTGACAGACCTGGGGTGGGCAAACTACGGCCCGCAGGCCACGTCCGGCTCACCGGATATTTAAACCTCTTTTCAGTTTTTCTTTTCAAGTGTTGCAAAGTCTTTCAGAGCATCTAAAAGCAAAGTCCTTCATTACATCCCAAGGGACTTATCACTTACGCCAGGTCATTTATACTCAAATCTCAAACCCAAAACTATGCCTATAGCCAATCCTGTAATAAAACTGACTAAAGATTTATTAATTAACAAAAGAAGTAAGAGTTATTTGCAAGGTTAAAACAGGAAACATACACACACATGAATTATAGTCTTTAATTTTGATAGGTAATACAGTGGGACCCCACAATACTGCGATGATCAGGATCCAAAAAAAATCGATCGCAATAATGGCAGGGTTGCGGTATTGCAGGGTTCCGCTGCATCAAAGCAGCGGACGCCGCCGACATCAGGAGCCAGCTACGCCCCGTGCTATAAACTGATTCGCGCTATAGCGGGGCGTGGTATTCCGGGGTCCCATTGTATAAGCTTCTATAATAAGCAGTTGTATATGTCCTTTAGGGCTGACCCATGCCAAGCAGCATGGGGATCTCTTGCATATGTTTAGGAATCTTTGCCCTTCAGAGTCCAGACAGCATAAAGATCCCAGTTTCTCCTTGCCAGGGATTTTGATCACATTCACCCCAAAATACAAGCCAACTGATGAGTTCATGTGCCTGTTTCCCCTTCCTGGAGGAAGTGAGAAATGCAATCAACAAGGTCTTTATCCTTTGATGCTACACAATCCCTCATTTGCCTTCAGAAGGCCATCTTGTGTGCAGGACAAGCAATTTCCCTTAATTAATGGTCCTTTTCCTTTTTGGTGAGTTACACAATTACAAAAGATTACAATGCAAACACTCAATAGAACTTTATACCAGGGGATACAGATATTAAACATAGCATTAATACATTCAGCATCCTACAAGCATTCCTTGGCATGATCTGGCACCTGGTCTTCCAGCATCACAGGGACATTAAAGCTCATGCTTCATGACTGAATCCAGTCGCCAACTTTTGAAAGCCAGAATGAGACTTAATGGGGTCCCACATCTGCTTGTTGTGGGGTTCTTGCACCTACCCCTAAAGCAACTGATACTGGCCACTGCCTCAGACAGGATATGGCTATTAGCCAGGTTGGGCAGGGATGGTGTCCATAGCCTCTGTTTGCCAGAAACTGAGAATGGGCACCAGGAGATGGATCACTTAATGATTACTTGTTCTGTTCATTCCCTTTGGAGAACCTGGCACTGGCCACTGTCAGAAGACAGGATACTGGGCTAGATGGACCTTTGATCTGACCCAGTATGGCCATCCTTATGTTCTTGAGACTAGATGGGACGGACCTAGGGTCTGCTTCAGTATGGCAATTCTTCTACTCTTATGAGTTCAGCTATAAAATAGACACATAATGATCAGTGGTTGTTGCCATCTGTTGGCTCTTTGGCCAAAATAAATTCAGTTGGTGAGCAAGGTCCAGTTCATGGTAGACAATTGTATCTAGGAAACCTCCCTCATAACTGCCACTCACTGATCTTCTCTGCTGAAAGACTAAACTACATACATGCTCTCCTTCTGTCCGAGTTGAGCCATTCTGCTGGGAAGGGATAGGGAGATTTAAACTATGGATAACTTTGCTGTACCTTCTGGAGAGCTTTAGTTTCAGAGTTGCCAGTCCAATGCCATACACCAGCACTATGCTCACTTTTGTCTAAAAAGAAAAAAAAAGTCAAGAAATGTTAGAATAAGGAGGTGAATGTTAATACAAACCTCCTGCATAAATATGTTCGCTACCAGAAAATTGCAGATAGATAAGATTAGCATTGCTCCACAACTTCACAAATGCAAGCTCTTCCCAGTGTACTATTAGACTGGTCCAAAACCACAAATAAAATTAAAAAGAAGATCACACAGATGGCAAACACTTCCATGGTGCTCAGCGAACCAGGACTGCCAACAACAAATTAATTCAAAAGCCCTTTCAGAAGTCCCACGGAACGTTGCACCTTCAACCACCAAAATAGTTATAAGCAATATCCATATCCTTCTGTATTTTTGACCTAAATACCACCGTAGACTCAGCTTTCTGGGTATTATTAACAGAGAGCTGGGTCCATAGCCAAGCAGCATAATTTACAGGAAGCTACAGCTCACAGGCTTTCCAGAATATATTAAGGGCAGGCCAAATAGCCATTTCAGAACTCAGTGGCCACCTAGTGGCATATGATGATAGAATACCAGTGCACATTACAGCACAACTGTTAATTGGACTTGTTTATAAATGAAAACGTTAAAATCTATGGGAACAATCACTGGAAGCCAAATCTAAGATTATTTAGAAGATGATGTAATACATAATTAAAGTGAGGTGGTATTTTTGTATTGTTAAGATATCAAGCTGCAGCATTTTATTTAACCTATGAATACCAAGACAGGGAAACCTGCAACTAGATAAAAGGAACAACTTTGTTTAGAAATAACAATAGCTATAGATTTAAGATCAGAATGCAAGAAAGACCACTGCAACCTGTGGTCACACTAGCCTTCTTTCCTGCAAGGATTAACATTTCCTAAACACCATGCCAAACCAAAGGCAAAGATCTTAGTATGCTAAGAGCTCTGACACAGAAGAGAAAACAGTGTCACACAAATGAAAAGAAATATATGACAGGTCCCAAGAGAGTTCCTAAACTGAGTTATAAGACAGCCAGTATCATTCACTATTAGTTGGTAAATAAAACAAATCAAAATCAAATGCAGGGTTAAAGCTACCCGCTGAAAATCAGTGCAAAATAACAGTAATAAAAGTATTTGAGATAGATGACAGGGAAATGCCAAGCTAAATTGGTGAAAATAATGATCCATTTTATAGATGATATAAAGGATTTGCCCTTGAGTTGGTATTAATAAAAGTATCAGTGTGCCATTCATAATGAACAGATATGGAATAGCAGATTTTATTCAGATGGAGAATTTCCGTTCAATAGGTTGCTCCATGCAGAATTTGCCCTTTTCCTTGCTGTATTCACTTTTTAATCCTGATCATGGGAAGGAGAGGACTTGGAGCTTTCAGCTATTATTTTAAAGCAAATTCTTTTCACTGATTGTGTGTGAATATACACAAAAATATTAAAATATGCAAATATTCAACCTAATATAGCTAGTAGTAAAGGAGTCAATTATGTAGTAGATTATGGTGGTGCCCATTACAACATCATAATTAAGGTTACATTCTGATTTGCATTTAAAATAGGACTTCAACATATTTGTTTTATATGAAAGAAAAAAAAAACAGTGTCTGGCCAAAATGTTCATCATATAATCTCTAGATTATGCTTGTATTCTCTGATGAGCTCCAAGAAAAGTGTTCAATTAGTTTTTGTGCACTAATCAGTTAAAAATTGCACCCCTAAAAGTTCACATTCTGAATTTAATGTTTTTTGTGGGGCAGAAGGATGGAGGGGTGGAGACTCAAACTCAAAAACAGCAAATTGTAGACAGGCCAAAAAACGATATATAGTGGGGAGGAGAGGGCTCTCAAATTATGTAATTATTTTGTGAATTCACAAAAAAGAGAGGTCTCTTCATCATAATTTTGAATCCTTACACACCATAGTCAGCTGATGGAGAACCATATTTATGTCAACTTCTATTGTTTTTTGAGGTTGTATGAAGAAAGGGTTTTGAACAGTTTTGTAGACATTCTGCAGCATGTCATACTTCAGCTAGGTCCAGGACCTGCATGAAACTGTTCAGCCATTTCACTACTGACTCCTAAAGTTTCAAGGTGTCCAGGAACATTGGCACAATAGCTGTTTCTTTCCACTTTAAGATCAAGTGCTTCTCTTCAAGCATTGCCTATCACCATTCAGTTTCCTCTGATTGGTCCCAACCCCATCATATCTTTCATCTAGCCCTTGTACTGCTCAACCTGAACCTGGATGTACCTCCAAAACTGTGCCAACCTATATAGCTGCTGCTAGATCTAGCTTAAAGTTCACATTCTGCTTACTCTTCCCATCAGTCAAGTTCAGGTATTCATGATTATAATATTAATTATTTATATTATAGTAACACCGATAGACCTCAGTCAGGATTGGAGCCCCACTATATTAACTGCTGTATAAATATGTTTGAAGGCCCTGCCCCCAAAAGCATGCAATCTAAGAAAAGAACTTACATGACAAAAATTCGCAAGTGAGTAAGCAGTTTTATTATTCTTGAAATGATTATGTCTCCTAATTACTATTTATCATATTTCAAAATTTTAATACCAATTATAATATGTAAATGAATTAGACAAGGGTACCAAACACTAATTTTTCTAATATTAACTTCTCATTTTGGGCATTTATTTTAAACTAGTTTCACTGAATTCAGTGCCAGCAGTTGGAAAGAAATGTACAGCTGCTTAATTTTAATCCTTACATAAACTTGCCTCTCTTATAAGACTCAGGAACCATGAAAACTACAAAGATTATTTTTTGTACTATTTGCCAAATTCTAGCAGTTTTCCTTCTGTATGCAGAAAAGCTAGAACGTTCAACATGCATCCGTACTTCAATTTTATCTACCAAAAATTCCAGCTACAAATAATAGTTCTGATTCTGATCTTGAACCAGTTTTTTCACTGGTCTAATTCCATGTGTCTCCTTATTTACATTTGTGTAATTGAGATTAGAATCAAGTACAATATTTTTAACGTTGCCTGCGTATATAATGAATAATGCATAGTTCATTCTGATATTTTAAAATTTAAAAATGTCTGAAGAACTTTCACATTTTTATTGTGCTGACAAATGGAACAATTATAAAATAGTTTTATGCATTTTAATTTTTCCTCTCATCTTGGCACCTTGTATCTGACCCGTAATATTTTGTTAAATGCAGAATAAAATCATGCAAGTTATTGTTTTGCAGTTCATTGAAAATATATTCAAAATTAAAAGTCAGCATTTGTGGTAGATGTGTATTAATGTTGCTGATGTTAGACAGACAGCATTTTACTAATAACTTGTAGATGACATGGGTTGTATAACTTGGATTTTAAGGGACTTAAAGGTGAGCTCTGTAGTTCTTTCATGCATTTCTAATAAGTAGAATATTATCTTTAAAAAAATCTGCAAATAGAAAAGAGTTTAGCAGATGGGAGAGGGAATCACGTGGGCATGGCTCAGAAACTAAGAAGCACCTAACAAGGGGAAGGGACTAAAGTTAACGATTTTATTAGGGGCTCTATCAGTGCATTGCCACATGGATGCGGGGAATCTCTAAACGTCTTTTCTCCAGAGGAATGGCAAACTTGATATTGGCAGGATTCTTGAAACATACAACTTTTAGACACTGCTATTACAAAACTGTCCTCTCCCTGCCAAATGACCATTACAAAACTGATGGGAATACAATTTAGAATAAACACAACTGCCCTTGGAATGTCTTTCTCATGATGACAAGGACAAGGAGGAACGAGCAACATGGTGGGGGAACTGAGTACTGTTTTAGTCACAAAGCAAACTTATTTTGTACTTTATTACCAGTGCAGAATGGTGACAGCAAACTTCAGGCTAGTTTATTTTGAGGGCAGCTTGAATATCAAAGGGATTTTTTGACCAGTTAGATTTTAAAAATCTCTGTCTCTCTCCGGAGTACTTTTCAAAAATCTAAAAAAATATTTTTTCTGGATTAACTTGAATCATAAGCTTCATATTAAAGATATTGAAGCCATCTGTGCTGTTTTGGCTACTTGATTTTTTTTCCAGATACCTTTAAACATATTTTAATTGACTCCAGTGGGACCGCACCAGCGTAACTGAGAACAGAATTTAGTCCTCTGTTTTCTTAGTGTGGTTTGACATTCAGCTAAGATATTAGTAATGATTATTAAACAAAGCAGGTTTCAGTTCCAAAACAGAACTCTGAATATGTTTTTAAGAATATCTAACCAAACCAATTTCTTAGGAAACTCTAAAAGAAAACAAAGGGTGACATCAAAAAGGAACACAGTGCATAAGATTACACATCACAATAAAATAAAAAATGTACTTCAGCCATCACTGAAGTTTAAAGACTAGTTGAATTGCACATAAATGTTCATGATACTTTTAAGGTTATTCCAGACATTCTTTTCTATTAAAAGGTAATATGAACTCAGCAAAAATGGAACTTACATAAAATGAAACCTATTATGGAATCTGCTCCCAGATGCCCACAGATTGTGCCTGATATTCTGCATTTTTTGCTAATGAAATCAACTAGATTTACGGGTGTGTAAGTAATGTCTTGTCTGAAATTATTCCCTATGAAATCTGAAAAAGAAATTAATCTGTTATATGAAGACCAGCAATCAAAAGCTCAAATGCAATGTTTTCCAAATTCTATTTAGCACAGTGTTTTGGTATGATGCACCAATTGGATATTAAGTCCTATGACTGCTTCTAAGATTACAAGTTTATTCGTAGTTTGATTTCTAAATTTATTTTCAATGTAATCTTTCAATGTTATGCTTTTTCAACTCATTATTATTTCTTCACTCTTTTGTGAATGTTGCTTATACATACATCTTCTGTCTTGCTTCCACAAACCACTTTACAATCCTTGCTTTTAGCTCTCACCTTCTTTGGCATAATAGTAAAACTTTTTAGCTAAATTTCCTACATTTAGCTAATATTTGCTACTAATTTGGTAATTTCAACTATGAACTATTTATTATATTCCTAATTGTAAATATAAACTTGTTTTTGTTAAGTATAACGGCACCACAAGTATTTCTGGCATTATCCACAGATGAAAACTATTTTGGAGAGAAATTAAACAATCTAGTTGCTCTCCAAAACAACCTGTTTCCTCAAACAAAAAAGCATTGTTAGTAAGTAGAACTTCCTAGCTTGGTCACTAGCTTGAAATGATAACTTGCAGTGTCATAAGAAATGCACAGGGAAATGAAGGTTATTCACCTGTAACTGGAGTTCTTCAAGATAGACTGGGCACATTCCTACTCTTGAGGTGCATCAATGGTGTAGCTTGGACCACATCCTTATTTACTGTTGAAATGCAAAGTATTTCATCATCAGCCATCATCATCATCATATGACTACCTCATCTAGCTTTTTCCTTAATATAGCTGTAACCCTTCTGCCCATCAGAGTTGGCAGCAACAAGAGCCGGGTTCAGTATCTGGGGGTTCCATTCCAATAGCACAATACAAAACCGGCTCGAGCCCCCACCCAGTGACCTGGGACAACCATATACCACCCCTCTGGGCGTCTGTAAGAGACAATATTTCCCCTCTTGCAAGCACAGAGTCTGAGTGTACCAAAAGCCTTTTAATAACAGAGGGAAACAATGCGACATTAGATTGGGGAAACACCACAAACAGGATTAATAAAACAAACCATGAACCAGAAGTCCCCCTTTCAGCAAATAGGCTGTGTCCTTCCTTTTGGCTCTTGAGTCCCACAACCCCAAAAATCACCCAATAGTCCCAAGAGTCCAACAGCCCAAGAGTCTCTGTTCCTGGTCAGTGCAGAGTTCAAAAGTCAACCTGCAGAATCTTACCTCCCAGCCTGGGTGGAAATGGAGGGTAGGCAAGGGGCACCTTACATGGTCCGAGGCCGACTGCGCCGCCTCTCCGTGGGGTTCCGCTGCAGCCCTCACCGTAAGCCGCTCTGCCGGCCGTCCCACGAACTGTTCTGCTCTGCCAGTCAATCCGCTAGCGGTCCTGCTGGCCGACACTCGAACTGCTCTGCGGCGCCAGTCACTCTGCCAGCAGCACAATCTGCTCTGCTAGCCATCCTGCTAGCCGACACTCAAACTGCTCTGTGGCACCAGTCACTCCACCAGCTGCACAAACTGCTCCACTGGCCGCCCTGCCAGCCAACACCCGAACTGCTCCGCTGCCACTCTGTGTACCAGCCACTCTGCCCGTCACACAAACTGCACCCAGGAACTGCTCGGCTGAGTCCGCTGCTTTGCTCTTTCTTGGTGCCACCAACGTACCTTTAGGCCCCCCCTACTTAACACAGTGCTTAGTGGTTTCAGCTCTCAAGTGATGTCAGCTTTTAGTAGGGGGCGGGCCTTAGTGCAGGTACACCAGCAGACCCAAAGTGAATTCAGCTTAACAGGCTGAATCCAGACTCCTAATGGAATCAAAAATTAGCTCTAACATTCTACAGTGGAGAGAGAAAAGGTGCAATAGGCCTGTAGGACTCTTAAATAATGCCCTCACCAAAAGATATAGGCACCTGCCCATAGCCTCTCTCAAGCTCAGTTTTGAACGCCTGCTCCTTGCCCAGTGAATGCTACCTAGATGATGGTGAGTCCCTCCATCGTAACAAAGTACATAACAAGTACATGTCCACAGTCCTCGATTCACATAATCAGGGTAATAACACTTCATCATTTCTGCCCCAATAATGGAGAAACTGGGGGACCCACAGCAGCTGAAGTGACCATTTGGGCTGCTGTGAGCTCAGAGTAGGCACGGTGGGTGCGCCTATGCAAATAAGATCAGCCCCAAAGTTCTTTTCCACAACTCACTGCAATTCCCACAATTCACCACCAGATGTCAGGGTAGAGCTCATCCTGACACTGCTTACATAGCAAACTATTTTTGAACATGTCTGGCTTTTCTGCAATGTTATTGACAATTCTACCATTTCCACTTAGTAATGGAAAAATGCCATTGTTACAATTCCTAACAAGCTGTGCAAGACTCAATAATGTACAATTGAAATTATATTCTTCCCTTCAATGTACATCAAAAGTATGGCATGTCTCAATTTATTTTATGTTTTAAGTGCCATCTTTGATGTACCTCCCCTTATGTATTAAAATTGTATAATTTACATTAATTTAACTGATAATAGTCACAATACAAGAAAGATGGAGGTAATACTAATTTTGTACTCAGGCAGCGCGAACCTTACAGATGGCCAGTTTATGGAGTTAAGCGTGATGTAAATGCATACCAGAAAACTATAATGCTGTCACATTTCATTAGGTGTACACATAAATCCCCACCACCCACACAGGAAGTAAAAGCCAGACACAGAGCAAAAGAAAAAGCTAGTAAACTGGGAAGACGATGAAAACAAGCTGAAAAGAGAGATTTTGTCAGTAAGAAAGTGCACAAAAAAAGTAGCATGCTGGCTGAAGCCAGTGGGTTGGATTTTGATACTTTTACTCACCTTGAGTAATGCGTTACACCTTCTGGAGTGCCTGAATGGGGCATTACCACTTCAGGACTAAGACATTACTCTGTTTCAGTAAGAGCATCTGAATCTGGTCCAGCATGGTAACTACAGTATACATTTGAGGAGAAACTGTTGTTTTATTGGCTTACCGCTCATTATCGCATTTATACAACTTTAAAACTGAAGGTCAGATCCCCATGTTGGTTACCACTGGATGGAGTAAATCCAGATTTACACCAGAGTCAATGAGTGCTGAAGATTTCGCAGGGCCCTTATTGCAAAAGCCCATTAGAAATGTCAGGAGGGGATTAAAATAATCTAGCCTTGCTTTGAGACATATTTACCACACCTTCTCCTCTAGAAAAAAATTCAAGAAGCACTTGAACGTCATTTACACACTTCAGTTTTCTTGTTCATTGCTTATGCAATTACTCTGTAAAATAGCACTTCTGAGTTACCTGTTTACTCCCAGCTTTGTACATGTAGGGTTTGTTGGTTGGCTGGGTTTTGGGCGAGGAGCAGAAAGGGGTTGTTTTGTTTTTTTCACTTTCTGAACCCCATGCCAATTCAGCCCATGTGTCTTGATCATATTTATTCATCCTATGAAAAACTCTGAACAGATCACCTTGAGGACTCCTCTTAAGTTAAATAAAACTAACCGCCTTAACTTTTCTTCACAACATATATTATTAGACTGGGTATCACCTTTCGTGCCCTTACTGAACTCCCTCTAAAGCAATAATTTGCTTCTAGCACTAAGCAAGTCAGTACACAGTACTCCCAGTTGAACAAGTGTTGCGTGTAGCAACTGCACATCCTTATTTGTTTAGTATTTTGTCTTTCCGCTATTAGGCCCTAATATGTTTGTTTGCCTTGTTACTGCTGTGAATTGAGCTGATCCCTTCAATTATTGTTTGCAAAATAAACCTCAGTGCCTATTCCTGCTCAGAATGCTCGTTGGGTCTTTCTTTAAGTAGACATTCCCTAGTTTGGCCTCCTTCTCCCAGACTTATTATTTTATATTTGCTAACACAGAACTGCATTTACAATCTACTGGCTAAATCACCTGGGCTTCATATCCTTCAAAATCTGCTTGGCTTGCATCTCATTATTTACTGCACCTTGAGATGAGAAATTAGGGTTACCAGATGTTCCGATTTTATAGGGACAGTCCGATTTTGGGATCTTTTTCTTATATAGGCTCCTATTACCCCCCACCCCGCCCTGATTTTTCACACTTGCTGTCTGGTCACCATAGGCGAGATTGAATGATGAGACTCGCTGCCTGCATGTACAAAATGGCTGGCAAGGCAGCAGGATCATTAAAGCAAAGGAGGACAGGAAATCCTGGCATCTGGCCTAATGGAGGCACTCCTGGTTTGTCTCTATCAGCCGCTCCCCGGTTTTCTATAGAGAAGCCAGCAGGTTGGGAAATCTGACTGGTGTCTCCGCACACTCAAAGTAATGTATGTGCACAAACCTGAACCGAGGCCCTACTTCTTTACACCAGCTTGCACTCTCAGCAGATCACACGTTCTCATTCGAGAAGATGAGGGTCCTAGAGGCCTACTCAAGCACAGCTGTGTTCATCAGAAATGCAGTGTAGTATTTGACTCAGATTTTTCCTTCATTTCTGGTGTTGATAGGCCCTGCCACCGCCTGCCCTACTCTAGCCGGAGCACAAAGAAGAAGTTTCCTTTCCTATAGGAAGTGATTGAGGAGTTTTTAATACTTTAGTCTCATAGGACTTTCATCCAATGCTTGCTGGGCCAGTGCTTCCCTTTAAGAAAGCTTGCACATTAGGTGTGGCATCTTGGTATATGACTCAGTGACCTTTAGGAATGACAGACTCCCCTGTCAATAACACTACTGTAAACTGGTGACTGGGGCTTGTGGCTGAGGGTATTGTTCAGGTGATATATAACACATAGGAGTCCATGACTCACCATGGAACTGAGAAGTGAGGACTGAGGATGATGGTTTTTTCTACTGCTATAAAATATAGCAGCATCTGGGAAAGGAATCACTAGCAACATCATGATTTTCACAGCCTGATGCTGTTGGGAAAGGTTGCATGCCAGTTCCAGGAAAACACCAGGATTTCCATGATCCCAAACCCTTTGCTTTGTTTTAGAGTTTAAGGTATTGGACCCCATGCTGATTACTGTTGTATGCAAGCTGCTCAGGAACCTGCTTCACTCTGACCCAGTAAATATTTCTCATTTCATTTACTCAGGGTATGGCTACACTACCCGCCAGATCAGCGGGCAGCGGTCGATGTGTCAGGGATTGATGACTGCACTCCTCCTCGGCAGGAGGAGTAAATGGAGTCAACAGGGGAGTCACCATGGTCAACTCGCTGCGGTGGAGACGGCCAGGTAAGTCGAACTAAGATACTTTGATTTCATCTACGTGACTAGCACAGCTGAAGTTGCGTATCTTAGTTCGAAACACCCCCAGCCCCACCCCGCCAGTGTAGCCAGGCCTTAATAGTTCCTTTTTTTCTCAAGGCCAATCAAGGCTAAGTTTATGCATTCAGTCTTCTGCTCTGGACTGTGTCAAACATCTTTTTGCAATCCAAGCAGAGTGCGTCTACAGCTTGTTCCCATCTGTTCTTTGCATTAGCTCCTCAAAAATAAGTTTCCCAGACAGACTGGGAACAAGGTTTCACCCTTTAAGAAGCTATTCTGGCACGTTTTTGCCAAATCACATTTTTCCAGATGTTTTGTGATCTCATCCCTCGTTAACATCTCTAAGATCCTAGCCTAGCATCAAGGTTAGACTTAGACACCCTTTATTTATTAGACACCACTATAATTGTCTAGTACCATTCTAGGCCCTTTTTTACAGGGAGAACATAGAAAGTGTGTATACAAACCTGTGACATACTCTACCAGTTCCATCGGCCTTCTTGAGTGCATATTTTCATACGTATTCCGTTTTGATACTCAATATCATGGTACGAGGATTATAATTCTCTGTTTGTATACAAAGTATATAGAAAGTTACATGTAGGTACTAATTAAAGTTTCCTATTACTTATTGCAGTGATATAATTTCATGTAGTTGTAAATTTCTAATTTTCATAGTGAAGAAAGTGGGATGTGGCTATTGTTTTAATACACTAATTACTTCACCACTGGCAACCTATGGCATGCATGCCAAAGGCAACATGCGGGCTGCTTTTCAGTGGCAGTCACACTGCCCAGGTCCTGGCCACCGATCTGGGGGGCTCTGCATTTTAATTTAATTGTAAATGAAGCTTCTTAAACATTTTAAAAACCTTATTTACTTTACATACAACAACAGTTTAGTTTTATATTATAGGCTTATAGAAACAGACCTTCTAAAAACATTAAAATGTATTACTGGCATGCGAAACCTTAAATTAGAGTGAATAAATGAAGACTCGGCACACTGAAAGGTTGCCGACCTCCGTACTACACTGTCAAAAACCACTAGCTCTTTAAGCACAGTTCAGCTACCTTTTATGCATCTTGGGAGTACTATGTGCAGACTCCACAGCAGAAATAAAACACACATACATTAATTCATGTACACCCTTAGGAAGACTTTGACCCAGAACAATATTTTTCCCCAAGCTGAGACTTTGAAAAAATGCAATACATTTTCCTGAACTACCAACTTTTTTAATACAAGCAATGTTACTTAAATAAAGAACTGCTAGCTAAGGCTCAATATATATTTCCTGAATCATTATGTGATATTTTATCATCAGGATATAAAATCAGGATGTACCACATTTGTTTTTTTACAACTATTGTTTCAAATTATTTACAATTATTGAAAGAATTTCTAATAAAGAACAAAAGAAGGTTACTCACCTTGTGCAGTAACTGAGGTTCTTTGAGATGATTGTCCCTGTGGGTGCTCTACTTTAAGTGTTTGTGCACCCTGCACTTCTAGTTGGAGATTTCCAGTAGCACTGCCCCGGTTGGCATCACTCCGAGCGGCTATCCAGTGCACACAGTCAACAGCCCCCCAGTTCCTTCTCTGCCCCATAGGATCAAAGAGAAACTCCAAAGCAGGGGGGAGTAGTAGCGCCCCCACGGGGACAACCACCTCAAAGACCTCAGTTACTGCACAAGGTGAGTAACCTTCTCTTCTTCTTCGAGGAGCGTCTCTGTGGGTGCATCACTTTAGGTGACTGTAGAGCAGTGTCCTTCTTTGGAGGGGAGAGGCTTCAGAGTTACTTAATGCACAGTGGATAGCACCCATCATCTGAAGGGAGCATCAGCAGCTGAAACTGGCTATAAGGCGTAATGTTTGGTAAAGATATGGACTGATGCTCTTGGGAACATTCTGTTGTGGAGACGAATAATTGGGATGATTTCCTGAATGCCTTTGTTCTTTCTATATAGAACACACGCACTCTACAAACATCCAGCATGTTAAGGGCCACTTCCCTGCTGTCGGCAGGGGGCTTAGGGAAGAATACAGGGAAGCAGAAGGGTTGGTTGAGATGAAAGGAGGAGGCAACCTTGGGTATAAATTTGGCATGTGGACGTAGGATTACCTTGTCTTTGAGGAATATGGTATAGGTGAGTTTACTCTTAGGGCACCCAGCTCTCCCATCCCAATGATCAGATAGCTAGTTGCCTGAAGGGTTTACCCATGAGAGTACGGAGAACAAGGCTGAGGTCCCACATTGGGGTTGGGTCTCTCAGGATGGGCTAAGTATTCTGTATGCCTTTGAGAAAGAGTTTAGTTACAAAGTGGGCGAAGACAGTGAGTCTATCTACCTTAGAGTGGTAAGTGGAAATGGCAGATAAATGCACTCTGAGTGAACCAATAAAAGGGCCCATTTTTTTGAGCATCAACATGTATTCAAGTATTGTGAATAATGGTGCCAATTGTGGGGTAACTTGTATGTCTCTGTACCATACGGAAAAGCATTTCCACTTGTGTGTGTATGCTTTTTGCATAATTAGTCATCATGTGTTCGATAGGATATCCTGTACCTCCCTGAAACAGCATGCCTCTAGGTTTGTCATCCATAGATTAGCTACACCTTAAGTTGGAGAATCGGAATGTTGGAGTGGCGGAGGCGTCTCATGTCGTGTGTCAGCAGATGAGGCACAAGGGGAAGGGTCTGTGGTAGTCTTGTGACCATCTGATTCAGGTATGTGAATCACATTTGTCTGAGTGATGTTGGTGCAATTAGGATTACTCTGGATTTGTCCTTGATCTTGAGAGGCTCAATAGTGGAGTCTCATTGAAGGCACATCAAGGGGGCTTCCCATTTCATGAGGAAGGCATCCAAGGCAGGACTTGGACAAAATTCCCTGGGGGAGCAGTATTGTTGTCATTTGGCATTGTGGAATATTGCAAAAAGGCCTATTGAGGGGAGAACCCCATTGTTGGAATACAGTTTTCAGGATTCCTGGGTCCAGCTCCCATTCTTGCATTTGCAAGAAATTTGTGCTTAGGTCATCTGCTGTGACATTCTGGCTTCCCGGTAAGTAGGCTGCAGTGAGATCTAAGTTGTTGGAGATGCACCATCCCCAGAGGTGAACTGCTTCTGCACAGAGCAGGTAAGATCGGGCCCTCCTTGGTGATTTATGTAAAAGATAGTGGCCAAGTTTTCCAGGAGGATCTGGGCAGTCTTGTTGCGTATCGGGGCAGAAAGTGGTCGCATACATTTTGAACTGCTCTGAGTTCCCATAGATTTATGTGGAGGTGGATTCTGCAAGGAACCACCAGCCTTCGATGGTATTTTCGGACTCGTGTGCTCCCCATCCCACAAGGGAGACGTCCGTGGTGATTGTTACTGATGGGGTGTGTCTTTGGAATGGTATACCTGTGCAAATGTTCATTTGTTTTGTCCACTGTGTGAGTGACTCTTTTACCCTATGGGGCATTGTCAGTCGTCTGTGGATGGAGTGCGTATGAGGAGCATAGACAGTACAAAAACCAGGTTTGTAGACATCTCATACGAAGCCTGGAGTGCACAACAAACGTGGTGGCTGACATGTGCCCTAGGAGTTGTAAGCACATTCTGGCAGACGTTTGTGAGCTGTTTTTTACCATTGTAATGAGGTTCGCTAGGGCAACAAAACATTGTTGAGGCAGTCGTGCTGATGCCATGATGCAGTCGAGATGTGCCCCTATAAAGGCCAACTGTTGGGTTAGAATTAGGGTGGATTTATGAAAGTTGAATTGTAATCCTAGTTTTGCAAACAGTGTGGTAGTGATGTGAAGGGTGTCGACTGCAGCCTCGTATGTTGAAGTTTTTAGAAGGCAGTCGTCTAGGGAGGGAAATACTATCATACCCTGACTGCGAAGGTGTGCTGTGATGATGGCAAGGACCTTGGAGAATACCCGTGGGGGTGTGGATAATCCAAATGGGAGCACTCTGTACTAGTAGTAGAGGTTCCTGTGTGTAAATCAGGGGAACCTGCTGTGTGCTGGATGAATAGTAACATGGAAATCGGCGTCTTGTAGATCGAGGGCTGAGAGCCAATCTCCTTTCTCCAATGCCAGAATTATGGTTGATAGGGTTATCATCTTGAAGCACTGTGTTCCGATGAACTTGTTTAGTTTGAGCAAGTCCAAGATGGGCCACTGTCCACCTGTTTTCTTCTGGGTGAGAAAGCAGTGTAAATAAAACCCACTGCCCCTGTGCTTGGCAGGTACAGATTCAACAACACCTAGTTGCAGGAGGTGGTTTACTTCCTGCTGTAACAGGAAGTAAACCACCTCCTGCAGCTGCTCATGAGTTGGTCCCTGAAGAGGGATGGGGGATGGCATGGGTAAGTGGGCTAGAGGCAAAAGGAATAGAATAGCCCTGGCATATAATTTCCAGGATGCACTTGTCTGATGTAATGGTGGCCCAGACCAGGTAGAAAGACGAACTGAAGGTTATGAGACGTACTTGTGGCATGTTAGAGACTAATCAATTAAGGTGAACTCTTATCAGCAGGAGAAAAAAAACCAATTGTAATCATAATCAGGATGGCCCGTTTCAAAGACTTGACAAGAAGGTTTGAGTTCCCCATTCTAGTTTTCCCCCACTGTTACTCATACCTTTTGGCCAGCTGTTTGAAATGGGCCATGCTGATTATCATTACAATTGGTTTTTTTTTCTCCTGCTGCTAAGAGTTCACCTTACTTGATTAGTTTCTTAGAGTTGGTATGGCAATCCCCCCCCCACATCTTTTCATGTTCTCTGTATATATCTTCCTACTGTATGTTCCATTCTATTCATCTGATAAAGTGGGTTTTAGCCCATGAAAGCTTTTGCCCAAATAAATTTGTTAGCTTCTAAGGTGCCACAAATATTCCTCCTTCTTTCTGCAGATACAGTCTAACATGGCTACCACTCTGAAGGTTATGAGTGACTTGGGCATGGAGTACGTGGGGCTTTCATGTCCTCTACCAACACTTCAAAATGCTTGTCTGGAAGTGGATGGTTGAGACGTCGCTGACTGCTCTGGGTCTTGTTGGCATGTTGTCTGACATTGTTTGCGGCATTGGTCATAATGTCTTTGAGGTTGGGTTTACGGGGAGCTTGGAAGCACTGCGTATAAAATCTGCCGTTTCTTTTTGTTCCCAGGGGCCTATATTTCTAGGGTTTTTAATGTGGCATGGGAATCTCTGTGTGTGTGTAAGGTTGCACTAAAGGAATAGCACGGTTTTTGGAACTCTGCTGTTGTTCCAACTGAAGCCAATGGCAGAAGAGAAGGAATTGGAGGGCAGTTGGCTGTGCATGCTGGGTAGCTGCTTGGAGTGGCACGAGGCAGCTGCCGTGCATACGCAGCCAACCAGGGCACTGCTACTGCCGATCTCTGACTAGAAGCACAGGGTCACATAAACGCTTAAAGTGGAGCACCCCTAGGGACGCCCATTGAAGAAAAAATAAGAAATATCCTGTATAAATATATGCAATTAGTACTGATAGAATATTATTTGCAGTGAATAAAACCTTTTTTTAGATAATCCTTATTTCTGTTTGCAAATCATTTGCAAACTGATCCTCATTTCTGGGAGTGTATTTGTTAATTGTTATTAGTTGCGGCATCATTTAAACAATTTTCAGTCTATTGCATGTTCATGAATGGTGTGATCTGACTATTGTCATTCCTGGTCATATAGTATTGTTTCTGCTTCGTGAGCAGCTGCTTGACATATTTATGTCCAAAGTGGAGAGTCATTTAAAAATACATATCCATACTTTTCAAAACGTGTAATTGTTCTACTATAGATCTTTCGTTGTGTTCCAATATTAACCTAGGTCTTAATGCTGGCAGTGGGAGTTCTGCCATAGCCTTCAATTGGAGCAGAATCAAATTCACAGTAAGAATACAGAATAAAATATTACACATTACGGTCTTGGAAAAAACACTTATTTATTATTGTTCTAAGACACTGATGGGAAATTATTTTGAAGTTTGAATTGAAAGAATACAGAGGCCATGGCAGAAAAATGGTCCTGTCTTGCTTCAATGCATTCTTGAAAGAAAAGATGGATTACTGGAAGGAATTGTGTATTAGTGATTGACATATTTATATAAAATTTAACTACTCTTTGCACGAAAGGCACATCTGAGAATAGGGCAGAAAATACATTCTCTCTGCACTAAATGCTAAAACAGTGCTAACCCCCTCTTCTTGCCTTTGGTTAACAGCCCTTCCCAGCCATGATATACTCTCTACATAAAGAACACCAGGGCCAAATAGGTTGGAATGCAACAGGGAATCTATTGCTGTATCATTATCCTGGATGTTTTCTTCAGAAGATATTCCCTGTATGAGGAGTGGTGATTATCTGACGTGGTTTCTTTTAGAATTATTGCATTTTTCCTGAGGAGGTATTTTACACTTCCCATTGCAATGTCTGCGCTTTGTGCAAATGCAATGAAAAGCTGCCCACTAGTCGTGCATGTAGCAACGAAAGTTTTGTGAAATGAAAAACCAAAAGTAAGCCAGTAATCATTTCTGGTCACATTCAAGCCTTTCAGACTTTTTAGCTTTAAAACATATATCAGCACTGAGTGGCCCAGGAATGGTCTCATTACAATGATATGACAAAACTCTCAGTGAATCACATATAGTACACAAGAAAAAAAATGTACATTTTGGGGGTGTTTGTTCTCATGATTTCCTCAGTGGCTACTGCTCCAAGCGTCATTCCCTTGTCCTCTGATTCTACTGATCTCAGTGCAAGAGAAGGAGCAATTGCCTGTTAGAAGTATTTGCAGGGAGGTGTAAGACATGGGGGGTCACACGGGGAGAGGGAAGTTTTGAGCAGTGAATGAATTATTTTAATGTGTAATACATCTTAAAAATCACTTTTTCTGAGTGATAAGTTTTCAGCAATGAAGAAGATTTTAATGTGCTATGCTACATTTTCAGAGCTTTGATTTGACTGGTGGTTTTTGCTTTTTTTTAGCTTTCACAGTGAATCATTACTGCAGTCCCCTCACCCTTTTCAGTGAATGCTCTTAGTAGCTGGTGGCAGGGGCTCTGGATGTGTAAGAAGAGCAGAAGAAGGATCTGCCAAAGTCAGTGATTTTAAGAAGGTAATCAGGGATTCTGTCACAAGGCATGATTCTGTAGATGCAGAATGCTCCCAGAAACTGGCATGTTCAGGAATTGGTATTGTTCAAGAATGTTCTGCTGCTCTTTTGGAACCTTAGAAGGGTCTTAATGGTACAGGATACAGAACCACAAACCTGGGAACATTGGTCATTTCATCATATTAATCTAAATCTTGACTACCAGCCATAGATGTGTTAAGACCAAAAGATTCTGCAAGTCATGCATTTTCACTTCATGGGCCAGATGATAAGGGAAGGTTGTAGAGTGCATACAAGGGCTTTGAGGGCTTTATCCACAGTAATGCAGAGAGGACTAGGGGCTCAACAAGTGGTTTTAACAAATAGATTGAGATTATGCAGATCTTGTGGCTGACCCCTCCAGTCTTCCTGGGTGCCTGGGACCTGAAGCAGCCAAGAAGTTATGACAATTCATGAATTGCATTTGTGACGTTAGTCCCCTGCCTGCAGGTCAGTATTCCATCTCCTCAGCTCCCACGATGTCCTTTCATTCAGGCACACAGAGGAACTAGATGTAGTGCTAAATCAACACAAGGAGCTACTCTGACTAGTCCTTACAGCACTAATTGCTTTCCTGCCACACTAGTGTCTCTTGCTCTTCAGCACATGCACCTTACCACTATACAGCCACCTCTGAATTTGGCTAGGACTGCTGACTGCTTTCAGCCTGCAGTCAGTATGGCACACTGTCCAGCCTCGAAAGAGATCCAAACTTCAAAATCTAAAACCAAGACTATTCGTTCAAGCTGTCCCTTCAATGTTTAAAGCAAAAAACATGATTTACCTTGAAAACTGAAATAATCTGAGGAGGAATTCCTTGTAGGTTGTAAATATCTACTTTAGTAACTAATTTTAAATAAAGACAAACAGAACTGTTGACAAAGCAAGTTATTTATTATTACATTGGCACTAAAAGATCATATGCCATTAAAGACCATTAAAACATATCATATACACAATGGAGGGGATTACAGCAGAGCTGAGGCATTGTAAGTTATGTGTTACTACACATGTACACTTATTGTGTGTTATAGCAATAATATTTTTATATTTATCCTCAAATAGCTCGTGTTACTCTGATACAGGCAATAAGTCATTTCATTTTCCGTCCTGCTTTTATTTTTGTAAAGCCCATTTCAAGAGTGAATATTTGTTTTGCAACCATGGTGCTGAAATTAAACATAGATACGTTTATATTCCTAGTGACTGCAGCCAATAAATACTTATTTTTAAAAGTCTCCATCACTGTGTGATGAAGAAACAAAATACTCTAACATTTTAACTGTTGTTCTGATTACATGTTTTATATGGGACCTACAACATTGATCATCCTAAGTGGGAAAATGAAGGAAAGAAGAAGGTATTGATGATTTGTTCCTAAAGCAGCAGCAAGTAAAGCTGCTTAAACTATTACTAGCAAGCACTTTTTGGTCAGATTTTTTTTTTAACGTATTAACAAGCTGTGAGTACTTCTTAAAATGTTTGAAATTTAGGATTCAGTATTCAACCTGTGCAACTGGTTACCTAAGTTACATGATATGGTTTCTCTTCTGGTTGGACAACCTGACCTTTATAAACAGGAGAGAGGTGTGAAGAAATGTTAGGGCATTGGATCTCTAGAAGCAAAGAGGGCAAACTTCAAGGAGAAATAAACCTGCAAGAAAAGCTGGCCTGGAAAATTTAAAATAATCTTTTCCTGTCCTTTTTTGCCAAAAGAAAAAAAGGGGAGAGGGAAAGAGCTTGCTTATATTTGCACATGCTTTACACTCTGCGAGTACTGCCTGAAATTTCAGTGGGATACTTAAAGCACATTAATAAGTGTTTGCAGGATTAGGGCCTTAGAAGTTATTCCGTTTGGATCAGGACTTCTCTTTATGTTGTATGTATATAGGTATGTACAGTGTCTAGCACAATAGGGTTTGGGACAGAATCCTGGTTTGGATCTCTAGGCACTAGTATAATAATTCATAATTATTGCATTTAGCCACATGATTTAACAAACCTGATTTTAAAATATCCATGTTCCTTTCTGCCTGTGGGAGTGAGAAAGATAAGGCTGTTTAGCACAATTTACATTCACTTGTCTCCTACCATACTGCCATTAAATAACTGAGCATATATGTGTGTAGGTGACCCAGGCAAGCACACTGGTGCAAATATGCCCATTCACCTATGAATACGATCATTTAAATATTTATTTGCACATGAATACTTGCCCAAACATTTGTGTAAACATTTCTCACAAGCATAAAGGTACCTCCCAAACATTTCTGTAAACAAATCCACGCTGCTTGAACAATAATGGGAAAATGAATTGCAATGGTGGTTGTATTGAACTGAGAGTCAGATTTAACATTTTTCTCATTATTCACCCAGCTCTATTTATTTACTAGTGTTGGCCACTGACCTAAATATTGTTAAGTTTGAGTTCACATTGATAAGTCAAGACTGATTTAGAATCATGGAGTTTAAGGCTAGTAGGGACCACCAAATCATCCAGTTTGATCTCACAGGGCAGCACCCACACACTAAACACAACAACTGAAATTAGACCAAGTAGGATAGCCCACAAGAGACCAGACCATTATGTCCCAGTCAGAAAATAGGAGGGACAGGGGTTCATCAGTGCCCCAGGTCCCTGCAAAGGCAGGGAATTGATTAAGTGAGCCACACCCAGGCCCTGTCAAATATGTGAGGGGGGAAGGGGAAAGGGGTAAAATTTTCAGAAGCAGCTAAAAGATTCAAGCTTCTAACTCCTGTTTTCAGTTAATCCCAGGAGTCCAAGCCTCAGACCTAGGAAATAAAAGTTTAGTCCATATAAACTGCAACTGTTCTAAAATAAATTACTTTTGGATGAAAATATCAAATGAGAGTACTTTGGAGTGTGGTGCTTCAAGATATCCAGCTGTGATATTAGATTTTATAGCATTCCCTTTTATTTAAAATTGCAATTTAGAATGCATTTAAATTGCATTTATCCCAAATATAGCAGACTTTAGGTGGGACTGAGTGAGCTATTAAATATGAAAAAAAATAAAAAAGCCTTTTAATGAAGTGAGGAGATGGTATCTCAGGCAAAATAAATGAAAAAGGAGGAGGAAAAATCTAACACGAATTAAAAATACTCTGCTGTATCTTCCTGTCAGCTAACAGCAGCCTGTTGCTAAATGACCACCATTGGACTCCAGCTGTTTGCCTCTGACCGATTTAAAGGACTAACACCCTCTCCCTTCCAATAGGTATTCTGGTAATCGAAAAAGACTGCAGGGGGGGCAGGGCGGGGGGAGACTTAGATGGAGCAAACATTTGGGGCATTGGTGGGCATGCAATACCCTACAAAGCGATTTCTTGTAAACTCTTAGAGGGGAATATTTTATGTTTAGCAGCTCTCTCCCAGCTTCCTTTCCCCTCCAACACACTGGACTTGGCCACTAAATTGCACAGACTTGAGCTCCAGAGGCAAGTATGCAGTGAAAGGATGTTACAGCATATTTACCTTTCCCCTCCAAGTAACCACCAACATATATTTTCATTATTTTTTCGCAACATGGCTTTCCTCCACACAGTATAGCATCTGTATTATGACTACCGTAACTACTGCAACCTAGAAATATGTACTCTTTCCCTATCATGTGTAGAAAGCTGACTAGCACTATCCATGCTTCAGTAGATACAATAGAGTCTCGCATTTGATGCATCTTCTTAATCCAGATCAGTGCTAATGGGCGGTCCATATGTATTCTTAACTCCCAATACAAACTCTGTTCTGATAACTCAGCTACCATTGAAAATCATTTACATTAAGATAGGGTTAAGTGAATTTTGTTTAAACTGACCTATCAATGTATTACTACAGTGTAATTTTGGCATCTGAAGCATACATTCAAATTCTTATTTCAAGTGTGTACTACAATTTTATTGCATCATCATCCTCTACAGGACTAGGAGTTAAGAACTCTCTCAAGAATATGAAATGTTGCTGCTAACATTCATGCCCTCCAGTTCAGAATTTTGCCAGTATTAAAACTGGCCAAGTTTCAAATATTCCATTCTTGTGCAGTAACACTGTTCTGTTCCAAACGAAAGGACTGTTCCTCCCAGCCACAGTCACACAACTGGGAGTCGGAAGATCTATCTTACCAAAGTGAGAAGAGAGAGCTTTGGGGTTTTTTTGCTGCTGTTGTTGACAAACTGATGGAGTTTAAATAAAATGCGTCTTAGTATGTCCTCATACCCTATTCCATCATGAACGAAACAAAACAGTAACAGCAAAAGATTTATATAAGTCAAAAACCTTAGTGGAGCTTGCAGAGATTAGGCTATATTTTAGGCCATACTGTCTGCAGAGGTTTAAATACAGGTATTTAATAATTCAATAATTTTAATTGAATAAAAATCACACGTATTTTGCCTGTCTCCCCTGAAGATTAAATTCTTTGAAGTTCCTGGCTCTGCCCCTTAGAAGGCCCAATTTTGTGGGGCAATAGTTGGGTGCAACTCCAGCAGGAATTGCATCTTGCAAGACTGGAACATCAGAGCCAGATACCGCCTGCCTTACTTACAGCAGCTGCCTCACTTACTTCTACAGGACTATTCATGAAGTTAACGTGAACCAGGATTCAGCTTCAATTATTCAAAGCAACTGAAACTGAAATTTACTGATTGTCAGGAACTCAATATGCCTCTCGTGAGAGGGGATATGATTAGAAGCTGTAATCAATTATTTTTCAGTATTTTATGTTTTCTGTTATCATTGTAAAATATCACTACTCTCAAGATATTGTTTTAATAAGTTTAATGAGACTCTACAATTTATTCAATAGCTATCAATACACAGAATATGTGAAAACTCATATACATATAAAGTTAAACCTTTTTACAATTCAGCCAGTATGAAAGTACACAAGATATATTTATTCACAACACAATGGAATGCAGATATGCTTCATTTACTTGTCAAGTATCTCAGTCTAACATTATTCTGCAGACAGACAATGAAGCAAAATTCTCATCCCAAAAAGATGAACAGCTTATTTCTGTTATTAGACACATTTACAACACGTTGTGGCCACATTCAGCACTAAATCATACTTACATTCATTTCAATGCAACCACATGGGGAGCGCGTCAGCACTAATTCTGGACCAACAATTTGCCAAAGTGGAACAGTTATATGAAGTAAAGTAGGTGAAGTTAACACTATAGTTTTCCATCCAGAAGTAACTCCTTCCTGCTTATAAACTCTACTCTACCACCGTTTTTGGTATTAACACAGTCACAAAATCAAAGCTTCTTCTCCCTTGCTCTTCTCTTGTTTTTAGAAGGAAATGAAAAGGATGATCACTTATGTTACAATGATAGACTAAGAAGTGCTTACTAAGTGCTTTTTTGTCTTTGATAGATTATTGGTTAGTATGCATTGGTTTGTATCCAAGCCAGTCACACGTCTTTTGCTGAAAAAAAGTGAGAAAGGATACACCTTTCAATCACTGGCAGGGTTTATTAGCTTTTTGCACTCAGTCACTTCTTATATGTGTTTCATCCAAGCTAGGGATAACACTGGGGACTGCAGTTGTAGATTCTTCTCCTTTTGATCATATAGTCAGTAGATACTTCATAGCAATGCTACCATTCATATCAATTTCTTGCTCTTCAAGAAAGCCTGCCTATTACATAATAATGTCACAGGTTGACTGCACAATCCTATGTGAATTCCCATAGTACCCACGGACCTGATCCTATTCTCATTAAAGTCAAGGGGAGTTTTGCCACTGACTTCAACAGGAAGGTGCGGGGCGGAAGGACGGGGGACGATACCCCTAAGAGTATAAAATCAGTGTCTGTAACTAGTGTTAGTACAATGACTTCCAAAATACTCAACTGATACTTGGCACCTAATAATTTGCAACTAGTAGCATTACTTAAATGACATAGGAATGTAGAATACTGTACTTTTTATTTTCATAATATTGAACAAACATTCAGAAAGTTGGAACCAAAAGTTACATTGTACTTTGATATCAAATGAGTGAACAACAATAAGCATACAGGCTACAAATAAAAATGAGATGGTAAAATTAATTGTGAAGGGCCCTTTTGCAAGGTGCTGGGAGCCTCCACATAGGTACCGAGGTACTCAACTTCCATTTTAGGATTCATGAAGTTCTGAATGCCTAAGTTTCCAAAGGAAGGCACAGATACAACTGCAAAAATTGAAAGTACTCCTTGATCCCACAAACCATGTCTACATTTGCTCACACAGGTGAGCATTTTGTTCATGCAAATTCTTGTTTGCATGGACCAGCATGGGCCCCTACAGATAAAACAGGCGTACTGTATATGCATTTTTGCTGATGCATCTGTGGCACCTTTCAAGAAATGGGTTACATTTTTTTGATCAAATCTATTCTTTATGTAGGCTAACATGGGTTTAGGTCTAAATTTGCTTGCTACTGACCTAAATAGGAGTACTCATATAAGTAAAATGTTACAGGATTAGGCCCATAATTTTCATCTGTTCTGAGAAACTACTTGCCAAGTTTGAGTGTAGTATAAACAGACTACTTATAAACCTACATACTACACGAGTTTAAAACTGTCTGATAAGTTTGAAAATGTAATTGTAAACAGGAAACAATCATAGAATATCAGCGCTGGAAGGGACCTCAGGAGGTCATCTAGTCCACCCCCCTGCTCAAAGCAGGACCACTGAGGGAGTGTGTTTCTAGCAGTATCCTTCTGGGATCCGTTTTTGACCCTATGCTACTTAACATTTTTATCAATGACCTGAAAGAAAACAAAATCATTACTGATCAAATTTGCAGACGACAAAGATTGGAAGTATGATAAATAATGAAGAGGACAGGTCACTGATACAGAGTGATCTGGATCATTTGATAAACCAGTGCAAGCAAACAGGCATTTTAACATGGCCAAGTGTAAAGTCATACAGTACATCTCAGAACAAAGGCCATACTTACAGCATGAGGAACTCTATTTGGGAAACAGTAAATCTGAAAAGGACTGAGGGGTCATAGCAAATCAACTAAACACAAATTCCCAGGGCAATACTGTGTCCACAGGTGCTAATGAGATCCTTAAAAGTATAAGCAAAGGAACATCAAGTAGAAAGGTTATATTGTATCTGTATTTGGCACTGGTGCAACTGCTACTGGAATATCGTATCAAGTTTGGTGTCCACATTTCAAGAAGGCTGTTGAAATATTGGAGAGGGTTCAAAGAAAAGCAACGAGGTTGATTAAAGGATTGGAAAACATGCCTTACAGTAAATGACTCAAGAAGCTAATCAAAGAGAAGGGACGGGGTGACTTGATCACAGTCTACATGAGGAGCAGTAATTTCATACAGGGGGCTCTTTGATCTCTCAAACAAAAGTATAAGAAGATCCAATGTCTGAAAGTTGAAACCAGAACAAATTTAGACTAGAAATTATATACTAATGGTAATTAGCTATCAGAATAATTTACCAAGAGTTGTGGTGGATTCTCTATTACTGCACATTTTTAAATCAAGATTGGATGTTTTTTTTAAGATATGTTCTCGTTTAACCATAGCTATTGGATTTGAAGCGGGAATTAATTCAGGAGTCCATGTTATGTCATACTAGATGACCACAGTTATCCCTTCTGACCTTAAAAAACTATGAAGACACTTAACTACTGAGGTGCCACTATATAACAAAAGATTACCTTCTCTATTACCAGCCAACAAGTTCTCCCCTCTGCCCCCTCCTCAAGTACTCCTTGACCCTAATGCTGGTGACCATCAGTACTCATGACACCAGCTTCTGACACAGTTTCTGCCATTATGCTCTGTAGTCAGTGGATGATTGTGTTTTCGCTGTTGCAAGCATGGCAATGTAGAACTATCTCTGCTCTGAAATCTGTCTTGTCTGATTACACCCCTTTCTGAAAGACACTTCTTTTACCCAAAAGTGTTTTTAGAGTGATCAATGTTACTCAAGTGCACATCTTGGAACAGCAATATCAAACTAGTAAACAGTAAGACCAAACCGCTCACAATCTGAAACAATTACCAAACCACTTACCATCATATTATGACAAAGACTAACTAATTTGAAGCTGTGCTCAGTGTATGATCATTACACCCCCATTATTTCTTCATACCCTGTGTTTGATTTTATTGCCCTGTCGAGCTGAGTGGCTGTTGATTTATTTGTTTGGAACTAACTGGTGACTCAGAAATTGCTGCAACTTTTAAAGAATTCTTGATGGAGCTGAGCTCCCACATATGCAAGTTCATGATGTGCATTCCACAGCATCTCCTAGCAATCTTGTAGAGGGTTTTCAGCACAGCTTTCCTTAGAAGAATGTATACCCAGGGATCTAATATTTGATTCCACGTTGCCATTCGGAGAACAACAAGTATTGTTTCACAGGTTTCCATTGAACGATCTTCGTTTATTCCGATATTGGCCATTGTCACCTGGAAAACGAAATATTTTTAATATCAGAAAGCCATTTTAAGATACCATGCAAATGACTGAAGTGATTATTTCAAATTACTTTCTCAAAGCATTATCTGATAATCCTCTGACAGATTAATGCTCAGTAACAAAATAATTCTTTGTATGAATATAGCACATTTCAAAATCCTGAAAAATCCCAAAATTATCTTATAAACAATATATATGTTTAATGGTGGTAATCAGAAAATTTCCAGCAGATCACAGTTTCAATAAAATTTGCTAATTTGGCAAAATCAGATCATTTTGCAAAGACAGACCAATTTTGCTGAAATTCCAACAGAACCCAGGCAAACTTCAGTATCCTGGCTAGCTTTCTGCCAGCGCAGCCACCTGACTTCTTGGCAACCTGCACCCCCTATACCCCCCCCCCCCCACACACACACACATACACACCCTGAGAACTGCCCTGGAACTCCATTCCCTTTTGCAGAAAATTTCAGAATTTTTGGTTTCTATGCCCAATTGGAATAGAACTAGATTTCAAACTATCAAAGTACTCTATGAAACAGAATTACCTCTCTCTGCACAGTTCTAATGTTAGCTACTAAAATGCAACCTCTTCTGCAATGGGGTCTAGCTGGCAGCCAGCTGCAAAATAGGGAGGAGTAGTTATAGTGGCCAATGATACTGAAGTAAATCTTTGGTCTTACAAAATGTGCCATGGGGTCTCTAGATGTAGATTTTCATTTATATGGCTATTGACCTTTTTCACTTGGGAAATTTTTACACAGACCTAGCCTCTCACATTTTAAAAATCTAAATCTATTTAGTGCACAGGACCTTCATTTTCTAGGGTTTCATGCACATTAAACTGCAATCAAATGCAACCTCAAAGACAAAGGGTTGAGCTGCCTCTGTGAAGATTCAAACCAGCAAATCCAAAGGGTCTAGATACTGCAAAACTGATGCTTGGGCCAATAATCCATCGCCTCTTGCTAAAGAAAACCCAGAGGATTTCATTCAATCTCAGAATCACTGGGAGTAAATTACTCCTGTATTCCAGCGTTATTGCTAGTGCCTGCCCTTGTAGTTCCCTCACAGGAAGGCAGCTTTTATTTCCAGATGTAGTTCAACAGGACCATTGCTGATGGGAAGCCTGGGAAAGAGACGCAACTTTCCAACCCTGATATTCTGTTATTCTATGATTCAATGCATCTCGAAAGCACCGTGACCAAGCCCTCTTCATGGCTGGCCTCACCCACTTTCTGGGCTGCTGTAGATAGCTTTGACACACCACTCAATAAGCAAAGGCTGACAGTGTCTTGTGCCACAGAGACACCTTCCTCTCCATGGAGACTTTCTGTCACCAGGGACTTGCAACATGGGTTCCCCTGGCTGAGTAAGTCTGCTGGGGAATGTTAAATTGTTTCTTTATATTAACAACACTAAAAGCATCAGACATTTTTAGGAGGAGTAAAAGGTCCAAATTCTATCAAACTCAAAAAAGATGCAGCACTATTGAGTACCAGTTCCAAAGCCCATAAAGTGAGTTAAACAAAGTAATTAGGAAACAAGATACTTTGTAACTGACACTGTGACTACATTGATCTATTAGGTGTTGCAGGGATGGGTCAGTCTGTACAAGGGCTACTCTGGCATTTGTACAAACAGGGAATGTAAAAAAAGAAGAGTGAGTGAGGAAAGAAAAACAAGTTGGATTCTTCAGCTGTAGCTATTTGACCCTATAAGCTGAAAGGTGCAACAGAGAAAGAACACAAAGTGTGACTGCATCTATTTGTATGAATGTTTTCTGTATGACCATGCGAGAGAGAGAGAGAACTGGAGGACCCATAGAGACTGTCTGAAAAAAGCTGGTAAATTTGGCAGGAAGATGGCTGAGAACTGGTATACAAATGAGGAATGTCTGAGTGCCATGCCAGTATAAACAGCTTTAAGCCAGCTTCTCTGAACCTGCTTTTCACTCTACAGTCATTGAATGCATTCCTCTCTGACATCAACAGTCCACCACAACTTGAAGGACTCTTATGGCTTCTGCATGGGATCTGTTCTCACGAAGGCTATTTATTTTATTTATTAGAAGTGCAAGTCTGCAAACCCCCGCCCCCACACACACCACTTACTTATTCCATAAAATTAGTCTACAGGAAAAGGAAGCACAAGAAAAAGTGGCAGAATTAGACCTAAAACAACAGTATAAAGAACTGAAAAAGCAGATGTCATATAAGTGCGTATTTTATTCACTATATGATTTTTAAATACAGATGTATAATTTTCAAACATACCCTGAGGTCTTTTATTTACGTGTACTTTCTAAAAATCCATCTGTTATTGTTCAAATTTTGATTCTGCAATTCTGAGCACTCCAAAATTGGAATTCTGTACATTTTGGGGAAAGGGACTGCATAGCTTTCCAAGAAATAGAATTTCTCTGTTTTGATTTTTATTAAAGCTGTGGGGGGGTTTTCTTCCACACAGTGAATTTTAGAATATTAATCTATAAAATTTCTATAATTCTTTTCCTTCCCAATGTTAATCACTTTTAAGAGGTTCAGTTTTCCATTATTTTATCGTGCTGAAATAGGGAAATTGAAGAAAATATAATAGTGGATTTATTCCTCTGTATCATTTTAAGATCAGAAAAAGATATCTGAACTGGATAAAGGATTTTTATAGTTTACATTATTTGGTAAAGTGTAACTGCTAGGACAGTTAATCCAAATTTAGCAAGTTTGGTCTGTGCAAAAAATGGACATATGCAAATACCCGAATAAAAAATTATATTTATATATACTCCACAAAGTGCTGAAATAACTCTATAAGATATCCTCCCCTGTGTGGGAGATCAGAACTAACAGTCTGTTCAGACACAATAATTCAGAATTCATTTTATTATCTGAACTGGGTGCCTAAACACTACTATAAGTAAGCGCATGATAAATTAAGGTAGGCTGTTGGTACTTTGTCCAGTCTAGTTTTAATTGTGCCCAATAACAGAGCTCCCATTACTTTCTTTGGGAGATTATTTCAATTTCATAGATTCACCAAAAGGAAAGGTTTTTGATACTTAACATAATTTTTTCTTTTCTTTCTCAAAATATTTATCTTGTAGTGTATTACCATAGTGCCCCCCCCACTTTATCTCATTACTGGATAGTGGAAATTTGTATTTGCTAATAATTAATGCTATACAGTTGATAGAACAATAACATGTTAAATACCCATTACACCTTTATCATGTTAAATAATCGCTTCCCCTTCTTAGTAGTATTTGCACTAGACATGAGCAAATGCATTTCCAAACCCACTAGAACTTTATCATTTCAATATTAAGAAGAGAACTTCATTTGCTAATCACTAAATATTATGTATATTTATTACATGAAGAGTTCATTGTTTGTGGGGTTATCATAACAGATTCCTTAAAGATAAATGCAACATTCCAATAATTCACTACTTCAGGCTTAATTGCCTCACCCCTCTCCAACCAGCAACCAAACCCAAAGAAAACCTCTTTCTTTTTTGACCAAGTCCAAGATCCTGGGCCACATACCCGCATTGAAGGCGGGGGAGGGGAAGGAAATCTTCCCAGCCTCTTTCTCCATTAGACCACTCCCAGTTGTGCTGGTTATCCACATACTTAACTATGGTTATTGCTGAAGAGGCACAATTGCCTACTAAATCCCACTGCTCTTTGAGAAGCAAGTTGTTCCCCCCTCCCCCATCTTCTTTTATCAGGAAGCCAGCAGCGAAAGCCAACATCACCTTCCAAATCCAAGTAAGGCCCTTCTGATGGCTAGCCCATCCACTGTCCGAGCTAAGTGGGCCCAGGAAAATGCTCCTTCTATACCTGCTATCCCAGCCTTAAACACTATGAGGCAGCCATATTGTGCTGCATTAACTGAAGCAAACCCTCCCTAAATCCCATCATAGGTGGCATTACCACAAGTATTTCTGCCCTATAGTATTTAAACCGCCAGAACAGCAAGCCTGGGAGAAGAGTGCCCCAGTCACATTGTTGCTTCCTGCCCCAGAACAGGCTTCATTATGGTGAGAGGCAGGGAGCTTCTGTTAGTTCCTCAGAGAAAACGTACAGGAAGAGCCAGATAACTGGAGTAAGCCACTTGCATACTCATCCCCAATCTCTAACCTCAGAAAACAAAAGTGAGAAGAGAGAGCCCAGATTCTGTTGCGGGAGTCTGGCACAGATGAACGATCCTATAGTTCCCTGTCCATGAAACTAAGAATGTGTGGAACCAAAGAATTTAATACTGCAGAGCAAGGGGATGATATACAGTGAGTGGCAGCTCCACCTCTTCTTCCTATGTTAGGTTTCACAAAACACGCTCATTTTGCAACACCCAACATGTCTGGTGAAAAAAGTTTAAAACATTTTCCTCAACAGCTATAACCCCATCCCCCCAGCCTAACTTTACATCTTCAGATCTCAGCAGAAGATTAGTACCCCAGAAAGGCCTTTTAATGCAATTAAAATTAAAAGGTGCCAAGATTCCACATCACACTCCAAATATAAATATCACATAGCTTGTGTTTCACTTCCAATTGGATCTCAATGGCATGAGAACTACTAATAGGCTAAAAGGCCCAACAGCTAGTTGCTTTCCTATCACTATTTAGAGACCTACAAACCAGCCAGTCAAAACAAAAAGCACACTTCACAGCTAGTTACGAAACAGGACATACTGTGTTACTGGCTTTTGTGCATTAAGCCTAAACCCTCCAAACCCATCTCTCTCTCACTGCTCCCTCCTGTGCTGCAAGAAACTGCAAAGCAGGCCACTAAGAGGATGGGTCTGGAAAGCAGGGGTGATGTTAGGCATAAGCAAACTAAGTAACTGCTTAGGGCCCCAACAGGTCAAGGTAGCCTCTCTATTAATTATTAGTATGTGTTTTTTTGTGGGGGAGGGGGACACAAAAATATTCCTGCTTAGGATCCCAAACAGGCTAGCACCAGCACTGGCTTAGGATCCCACTTGCTATATCGAAATATAAGAATCTATGGGTTGGAGCAACTTTTTCCCCCATAGATTGTTAGGCTCCACGGGTTTTGTCTATGCCGCTCTGACCCCTTGAGGGGAGCCTTCATATTCTGCAGAATTCTCTCTTGCCTCCCATAAATTTCACCACAGACCAGTATAAGATCCTGTCTGTGGAAGTGCATGGTCTGATAAGCTTTAATATTGCTAAGATGGTTTTTGAATATTGGTCTGATAGTTGGGGTCAAATTACATATCATTAAATTGCAAACAGCAGTGACAATGTAGTGCTGCATATCTCCCCAAAGACTTGCAGAAAAATAATCTGTCTGCATTTTATTCCTGCGAAAAGTTATTTAAACATTTTGCACTTCCAGAAGTCTCAACAACTGGCATTTATAAGAGACCACGTACTGTACATAAAGCTACAACAGTCGGTACAGGCTGCATAGAAAATTCAATTTTGTAGTATTTTATCAACAATGGAATTTTTAAGATGTTGTATACATCTTTTATGTACAATTTTATATTCCCTGGAACCTAGGAGTTATCAAAGAAGTGCTGACACCAACTTACCTATAGCACTGCAATGAGTGTGTCACAGCTTGTAAACGGAGAATCTAAGTTACCGTTGACCCAAAGCAGAGCCCATGCAATAATTCCATTATGATTTGATTTTTTATTTTATATTAGTCAATTATAAAGCAAGGCATTCCCAGAATAATATCACAAGGTGCATGTACTTCTGCTGCCACTCAAATACACACACACCTAGTTTTACACTGCAGAATTTATGACAATGTTTGGTCTACTACAGCTTCTATTTTTCCCTAATGATCTCTTCCTCCCTATTTTAAAAACTATGGGCCTATCCTCATCTTGTGTAGATGGGATGTGCTCTTTTACACTAATTGTGGATGTGGCCCTTGTAGTTAAATTAAACCCAAGTGTGCGGCTTTTACACAGAACTGTGGTTAAGAAAGCTAACAGGAGAAGAGGAAATGTGGCACCTGTTTTATTGTTTGTTTTTAAAAAGTGAAAGTGAAGTCATTAGAACTGTTTGTAGGAGTAAAGATTACTGACATGAGGAAGGGCTGCAAGAACAAATCTTAACAAGTGAAAAATAAACGGCCTGATTCTCTTTTCTTAACCATGGCTCTAAGTCAGGTATAATGCTATAAAGTTAATTGTGTAACACTTGTACTAGAGTAGTGGTTCCCAAACTGGGGTTCATGAACTCTTGGGAGTTCGCACAATGTTACAGGAGGCTCGCCAGACAAATTTCCCTAATGGGGGCCAGAGGACCCCGGGCATGGGAGGCAGCAGGTGGGACCGAGGTCCAGGGCAGACAGCCCAAGCCCCATGGAGCGCTCAGCAAGCATCCGAGCCCTGGTCAGTGCGGGGGCAGCAGCCCAAGCCCCAGCAGTCAGCATGGGATCGGCAGCCAAAGCCCCATGGAGCGTGGGACTGGGCAGTTGGGGCCGGCAGCCCAAGCCCCGGCGATCAGCGGAGACCAGCAGCCCAAGCTCAGTGGGGCACTAAGCAGGCAGCCCAAGCCCCGGTCAACAGGATCTAGCAGCCCGAGCCCCACGGAGTTTGGGACTAGCAGCCTAGACCCCCTGCACAGCCTGAACCCCATGATGAGCAAGGTGGAAGCTGGTACCTCAGGCGTGAAGATGGCAGCTAGGACACCTGTCCTTGGCAAACAGAGGCAGTTGGGGGTGGTCCAGGCTAATTTGTCCCTCACAGAATTAATGACTTGTCCAATACTGTAGAGACTACAATTGTACATAGAGTGAAAAATAGTCCATATTGTGCTATATTGTTGGATGAATCAACTGATGCAATGGGATTGGCAGCCCAAGCCCCATGGAGCGGGGGACTGGTGTACTGGTTAGCTACTGATATAGCTAACCTAGCTATTTTGCCACGATCTGTATGTTATGTCAATGAAGGTATGGTTGAAGATGACTTGTTTTGCCAATCATTGGAAGAGCGTACAGTTGGAGAAGATATCTCCAATCTGACAAATGCATACTTTTCAGGAAAAGGAAATAGACTAGTCTTATTGCCTAGGCATTTGCATCGATGGGACCACACCAATGATGGGGAAGTATACTGGATTTGTAGCTCGAACAAAAAAGGTGCATCAAAAGTCTCTTGGACTCATTGCAGTATCCATAGACAAGCCCTCACAACAAAACGCATGCCTGAGAGACTGAAGGAAGTGCTGGACAATCCAGAGAAAATTGTCCACCAGCTACTCTTTCCACCTTGCCAGCTGTATGGAAAATCATGCCTGGTTCCAGAGCCTCACTTATTTAGCAGGTATTTTCTCAAGAATTACCTAAATTTATCTCTTCAAGGTCACAACAGTTTTCAATGTGCAAGAATGAGATGAATCCATGATAAAGAAGTTGCAGTTCTGGGAAAGTTGCTTGGAAAACAATCAAACTAAGTGTTTCAGTAATCTTCATGACTTCCTGGCAGAACATGAACTTTAGTGCACTGATCCAACGGAAACCAATACAAGTGTACACCTAAAAGGACTTTGCACAACTTTCAGTGAATACTTTCCAGCTATGTCAGCCAATAATTACTGGATTTGTAACTCTTTTGAAGATACCACATTCTCAACACAGATATTGAACACTGAGGAAAAAGATAAATTGATTGAGATCATCTGGGATTATGAACTGAAAAGGAGTTTCAGAAATCTGTCATTGCTCAACTTCTGGCTGAATTTAAGAAACGAATACCTGCTTCTGGCAGGAAAAGCTACTACAGTTTTGTTACCATTTTCAACAAACATTTATGCGAGAAAGTGTTTTCCTCATATGCACATCTGAAAACCAAATAAGAAACAGACTTGATGCTGAACCAGACTGGAGACTTGATCTTTCTCCAGTGGTTCCGGACTTCCAACAACTATGCAGAGCAAAGCAAGCGCATCCATCACACTGAGGAAATTTAAAACTTAAATCCCTAGAAATATTCAATTTAGCGAAAGGGGTTTGTGGGTTGTTAAAGTTTGGGAACCACTTTACTAGAGGCAAACGAGATACAAGGGAGCAGATTCTCAGCTGGTATAAACTAGCATAGATCCACTGAAATCTCTGACAGTATACCAAATCTACACCACGTAGGAGTCTGGCCCAATATGTGCACATTCAAGTCCATGTCTGTTTGCTGCTAACATGTACTCACCTATGTACATCAATTCACCAATTATCCTTCTGAACACAATTACCTTGAGAAAGAGCAGTCGCGCACTAGGTAGATGTGAAGGACACTATCCTGGGAAAATATATGGTGAATAGAAGTGCAGAGTCCTAGACAGCTGGTGGTACCAATTAAGAAAATCAAATATCCAAAGTTCAGAAAAGATTCTGATGTCCAGATTTGGCTGAGGATACCTAGATTACGGAGGTCTTATGGTTAAGGCAACTTGGCTAGAGATCTAGGTTCCATTCCTGGCCCTGCCATAGCCTTCCTGTGTCACTTTGGGTAATTCATTTAATCTCTGTGCCTCTTTCCCCATTTGTAAAACAGAATTCAACATAACTCACAGAAGTATTGTGAAGCTAAAATCATTAATATTTGGCGGTCCTCAGATACAGCAATGTGGTGAGAAATGCCAGAGGAAAAGCCTATTAATAGACATTAATAGATTTCCAATCACATAATAAAAGGTCACTTTTATTATTAGTGAGTCCATTGACATGTTCAAAAGTCTTGGGACAGAGAATACTGCTGTATGCATATACTACTGTTCAAGAATCACATTTGTATACAGTTTCTCAACTCCAATCAGAGAATTAGGGGTGGTGTCACTGATCAGCGTGAAAGGTTCCCAGGATAGATTCTGATCTCACACAAATATTATACTACTGTAACATCGAAGAAATTATTCCAGCTTTACATCAGCTTAACTTTGATTAAAATAAATCTCTGTGGTAGTTTGCTGTCTGGCAATCCAGCTACTTCTGACCTAGAGCTGTAAGCAGTTCTTGGCGCAATTGTTGAGCTGGTATAAAATCATGCTCTTCATAACTTCCTGAATGAAAGAGTCTGCAGCACCATCATAGTTTATTTTGTTATGTTCTATTAAAAGTTTCTGGGTTATTTTCACCATCTGCAATTTTATAGCTTTTATGCAACAAACTTAGAGACAGGAATATATTTTCTGAACTACTCATAAATAATGTAATTTACCATGAGCTTTTTATGGATATTGCCATCAGACATAAGTGTAAAAGCAACAGACTCCAAAAGAATTTATCAAAACTACCAGATAAACGTAAAGTTCCAAATATCCTTACCAGTATAGTCAGTGTCTCTTGTGTTACTTACAATTGACATTATGATGCTATATATTGAGATGTGACTACTATATTAAAGTAAACTTTATCAAAGGAGAGTTATTTTGTGTACACAAGATCAAACATTTTAACTACAAAAATGTCAATAGAGCTCTGACTCTCTCCTCTATGACATGCCCACTAAAATAAAACCAATGGCCTACTACAGCCCTGTGGACAAAGTTAATTGTACACCAGGTCTGAAAATTTTGGAAAGATAAAATTAAGATCTAAACTTTATCAAGGACCTACACACAGGCACCAAACTGTGCCCAGCAAGAGACCACAAGAAGAAAGCTGTCCACCGCAATCTTGGCTCTTTTGAAAACCAATGATGGTTTCAGGAACAGGAGTTCCTGTACTTAGCTGGAAAAAATAAATTTACAACTAAACAGGTTTTATTTTTTTAACTGTTGACAAACAAATTAATCACACTATAAATCCTAATAAGGATGGTCATTACACTGTTTTATCTTTTATTATTAAAACGGAGAAGAGGAAAAAAAGATCTAATCCTCACTGAAGGATGATTTCTTTTTCTCTCAGCCCCCATCCCGCAGGCTTCAGAGCCTGAGCTCCAACCCAAGTCACAACTTCAAAGCACTATCTGCACGGCTAATTTTAGAGCCCAAGTGGGAGCACCAGGAGCCTGAGTCTGTTGACCAATGGTGGGAGGCTCACCTCCTCAGGCTGTGTAGAAAAGGCCAGAGAGCAAAGAGTCCCTGCCCAGAGAGCTTACAAGATAAGTAACTGGCTGTACTTCAACAGTGGATGGATATTTTTATATAAATATAAGCTGTCATTATTAACATAGTTGAAAAGAGTGCCAAAAACTGCAGAAGAATCTGCAATAAGTAAGTTTCATAGCTAGCGCTTGGTCTCCTATTACTATGATATTCAGCAAGCAGAAACACAGAGGTGGATGAGAGAAGTTAACTAGAGCAAAGTGAGAAACCAAGAGGATTTAAATAATGATCTCTTTCAAATATGAGCTGATCCCACAGTACTGATTGACATAGCTTTAATGGTTGTGTAAAGAAGGAATTAACTATAATCATCTGTGGAAAAAAAGAATCAGGATTTCACATTAATACCAAAACTAAATATCCACAATGATACTGTGGACAGCTTGGAGTATTGATATTACAGAAATAGCATAAGACATATTTATCAGATTAAAACTGGCCTATATGGAAGAATTACTGGAAATGTTCCATGTGTACTTATTTTGTCAAAGAAGGTTTGGGTCACATATTTACCATTTAAAGAATTTATCAACCCATAAAGATCCAATCTCAGTCTAGGCAGCTATCCAAAACTGATTATTCAGTATATGATTTTTCAAACAAAAAGACCTGAGCATATAATTATCTTAGCCAAAGAACATGATCAGTTTTACAGTAACTGAACCCAAATTGGAATGCTTCCTATTTTGGATCAAGTAGCAAATTAAAAGTCTTCAATGAAACGAGCAGGTCTTGAAAAGTTTACTAAGTCAGAGTCAGAGATAGAATTAGACCTGGGTAGAGAACAGAAGGTAGAGAACAGAACAGAACTTGAGTCAGCTTGAAGGAATGGCCCAGGACAGAATCCTCTGGCAATCTATTGTTGGCGGCCCATACCCTGAGAGGGGTGGAGGGCATAATGATGAGAGAACAGAAACACTCTTTTGTGGAGGATTTCAAGATTTTTGTAGTTTGCTTTCATTCTGATTCAAAACAAAACCCAAACTCTCCAGGAAAGAATTTCAAGAAAAAAATGTTTTTCTATTTTATCAAAACAAAATGTTTCATAACACTTCAGTTTCAGTTAATTTTTATTTTATAATACCATCAAATTTTTAAAATAAAACCAAAACATCATTCTGAAAGGGGGAAAAAAGCAAAACTTTTTTTTTTTAACAAAAAGGCAAAAATGGGCTGCTTTAACATTGTAGGAATTCTTTCCTTTCTCCTATCCTGCCTTTCCCAAAATAAAATTTTGGTAAAAATCATTTTGATGGAACTGCATTTTCCAATGAAAACCGGTCCACTGAAGTTTTTTCAACTAGCTCTAGTAAATATGAATAATGAGGGTGAGAACCAGAAGTGATGCTCTGGCAAAACCCATTCCCATGCCAGCTGCTGGTAAGTGAGGCTGATATCACTATTTTAGGGCTCTGTCTTAAATATCAGTCTCAGTCTGGTAAGTATCTGATAAAACCAAAAGCTCCTGTCCCCTTCCAGAGCCACTTGGCTGCTGCAAGAGAAGAGATTCTCTGTTATTCTACTCTTTTACCAGAGCCTTTTTACTACTGTGATGACTGTCTTCAACTGGCTTTCTTCTCCTCCCAACCTCCTGAATATTGTACTGCCAAATCCGAAGAAGAACAATTTCTAAATAGACTATGAGTAAACTATACCATGACTACTTTTAAAAAGCATTCAAAGTTACCTTGTTTGAAACAATTTGAAGACTGACATGAACTCTACATAAACTCACATAAATAAGTTGAAAATATTTCTCCTCCTCTGTATACCGTGCCTGGTCTAATCTCTGCAACCCAGCTCAGTCCCATACAGCAAATTATATCTCTGAAAGGCTGAGGCCAACTGGAAATTTATCAAACATGAGAAAAAGCAGATCACTTATGAAGACAAACAACATTTGTGAAAATCCAGCATTACCCCAGGTATATATAATAGAGCGTAAGCCCATGATTTAATTCTACACAGTGCAAAATATATGTATATACCCACAGCTGTTTATAGTCAATTCTATGTAATGTGATGCTATGACTGAAAAAGGTATGGCATAGTTATGGTTCTACCACAGATATTTTATTTTATTCAAAGGAACTATATTTTTGAGAGTAGGGTGGGAAATCATTAAATTAAAGGCTGTATCCGTTCCGAAAGTTGTATAAACTAGTGTAACTCCAGTAAAAATCAATGGAGCTATGCAGATTTACATGAGCTTAAGTTCTGCCCAATGGCTCACATAGCTACCTCTCTCTAAATAAAGCATTGTAAATTCAGTTTGTGTGCGTGCAAGCATCAGGAAATGCAAAGCTCTGATTCCCACAGCAACCATAATAATTTAGGTATGGTACTGTACGAGGTTTGTGTGTACAGTAGACGCTCGATTATCCAGGACTGGGTTAACCAGGTTGTGGATTAACCAGGATGTCAAAAAGAAAAAAAAAAATACGCGTAACTCGCAGGGCCGGCTCTGGATTTGTTGCCGCCCCAAGCACACAAACAAACAAAAAAAAAATACCCACAACCCACTAGGGTGCAGGGCAACCAGTGAACCAACACCCCTTCCCCCCTGGCGCAGGGTGGCTGGTGAACTAACCCCTCCCTCCCCATATTTCCTACAGATGGTGATTATTCTGGACTTTATTAACCAGAATTAATTTTTTCCCTATCATCCTAGATAATCGAGAGTCTACTGTATGTATATATAGCACCATGGTTTAATTGTAGCTGCTGCAGAAATCAGTTTTGAATTTCCTGATCAGTTAGTTTGTAAATTGAAACAAGTAAATTTGATATAAATTTACCAGAGATTCCTCCAAACCAACCCAAAACAAAAATTCTTTCTATATGACAATAAGCAGCTGAAATTTCAGTCAAAACAGACATTTTTCCCCCAGAAATTTATAAATACCTAAAAACACAGGCTCATTAAAAAATTCATAGCAATGTTCCAATAATAAAACCATTTAGTACATTAGCAGTTCATTCAGTGGAAAGCAAACAGGAATGATAACTGAATTCTCCCTGTGTTAAAGGACATATTGCGACAGCTGTCTGACCATCCAGAGCCCACCAGGATCAGGAAAAATGAGTGTTTCTGCCAATGAAGCTTGCAAGGCTGATCAATGCACAACAGAAGATTTATTTTTTCCATAAGGACTCAGAAAAAGACTGTTTTCAGTCTCACGGATCCTCTTACTTGGGCTAAGTAGCGGGTCTGAAGAAGAAATGATCTCTAGAGGATAGTAGTCTTTATAATATTAATTCTACTGAGTAAAGATAATGAGCCAGATCCTGCAGACCTTTTCCAGACAAAAGCCCCTCTTTTTTCTTTCCTCTATAAAATTAGTTTACTTTTACAGATGAGGTGAAAGCTCTTCAAATGGCCTTGAATTGGGACCATGTGCTGGATTCATGAGAATAATGTTTATTTCTTTTTAAACTTGTGCACCAGGTCATCATTTTCCTTGGATGCATCAGCCTGCTGCAGAGCCAGGTTATAGTGTTAGCAAGGTCTGGCATTAAATTTATAATCTTTTTCCTATCAAGACATTTCCGTTTGCAGCAGAAAAAAATCCCATGTATAATCAACCTATTACTTTGCAAACATCTCAAACTGACAAAAGTAAGGAAGACTCTGATTTAAAAAAAAAAAAAAAAAGAAAAAAGAAAAGGTGGAATAGTTTCTACCGGTTCTATTTTAAACTCTCGAGTTTGCCGAACAGAAATACTTAGGGCACCACTTATGGCACTGCTTCTTTCTGTAGTAGCAACTTTTAAAGAGTTGCTTGGCCAGATGAGTGAAGAGATTTAACATTACCACCAGCAATCTTCAGAAACACATTTGTTCTAATTCAAAGATTATTTTATCCTTTTTCAAATATCCTTATTTTACATTGGAATGCAGAATCCTCCAGAAAGTTAGCCTGAAGCTCATGAAATAAACACTGATATCGCTTCTCTATGAAATTTTCCATTCAGAAATACGTGCCCACTCAAATGCATAATTCAGCTACTAAAAGTCACCTGCCAGAGACCCTAAGAGAGAAACTACTGTATTTTAAAGCCATTTTATTTTGTCAGGAAATAAAAGGAGAGTCAGCATTTTTGGAGACAAACTGCAAAAAGACAGCAATGAGCAGATATAAATGTGATGCAATTTTGTACACATCAACATAAGATAATATGAGAGATTTAATCAGCCAAGACACAAAAGTGTGATATAGAAAGCAGTAATGTGGACACACGTTTCAGGGTCAGCATGAGAAATACATTGGACAGAATGCAGGTAACACCACTGTAATAAAACACATATGTAAACACATATGAACTAAAGTGATATGTATGGAAGAAGTTCTTGTAAAACAAAGGCAGTAAAAATGCTTTCTACTATACTTGTAATAATTAAAGGCCAGATTCTCAGCTGAAGTTAATCAGTGCAACACCACTGATTCTATCCAAGGAACTTTCCCTACATGTGCTATTCCCAAGGTAGCCAGTTCCAGGCAGCTTAGGGTCTCTTTAAACTAGCTATATTGGAGTGGGGGGGGGGGTGGAGAAGGGGAGAAGTTAACCAGAATCAGGACCCTGGAGCCCCGAAACCCAGCTCCCTGTTGTAACTACTGCACCTCTCTTGCCTTTCAGTAAAGATAATAAAAGGACAGTGAAGAGTTAGAGTAAGTTTAGTAACTGCAATTAAAACAAATCCATTTGACAACCCCAAACGATTTTGGATAAATGGAGTTTGTAGATGGGGAAAATCTGTCTAATCTATTTGCAAACCCCACTTGTCAAAAGTATTTAGAAGGGCAAAATATTTGACTATTTGGTTTTCAAATACAGGGCAAGGAACTGAGAAAGTGATGTGCAAACACTCAAATTTCTAAACACAAATTTAGAAAGGATGGAGACTGGATAAATGGATTTTATTATCTACACTATATACACATATGCATGATGCTTATGTTCTGACTTATGAAAGCAAAACTCTACCAATTGACTGATAAAATGATATTTGCTCCACCATAGCGATTCAATTCCATTCAAAGAATGGGTGGGTAGCAGAACAGCCTATACTAGCCCAACACATACGCATGCGCATGACTGAAGCCAAAATTTTAACATAGAGAGAAAACATAGAATTAAGAAACCAATCCCACCCAGTGCTGAACGCCTTCAACTCCTTCTGAAGTTGTTAACTAAAATTATATCTGTTTTCACCAGAAAAAACACAAACCTATATATTCAATTCAAAATTAGTTTATCTGTTTATGCTTGAATAAGGCTAAAAGGACATTGACTCTATTATATTATTCAGTTGAATGCTGAAAATGTCTTCCATATTCATATTCCCACTTATCCCAGATGATTTTCTTTGCCTGACTGAATATTCTTTGGAATCATCTCTAAAATACCCCTTCAGCTCAGTACTACCAGGAGAAATAATACTTACTGCTGAATTCTGGATATGCTCCAGTCTCATGTTGCAGATGTCTCCAGTTTATAACAAAACGTTCTTGACCAAATTTTATTTTCACTACCTATGTATGCTACACTACCGTCTAATAAAATGCAGTAGCACTGTAGTTACCTTATAATGATCTGCTTATTTTTTCTGAACAGCTTTTAAAATAAAACAAAAATGCAGAAGTGCTGATGAGTCAGGAAGTTAACTTTAATATCCTCAACAGAATCAAAATAGTTAAAGTCAGTAAATCCCCAATCCTGCAAAGTCTTACAAATGTGCTGAACTTTACAAATAGCTACATAGAAGTTACTACAGGGTCACGGCCTAGACCATCAAATCTATTTGTCTGCAAGAACATGGCTTAATCCCACTAAAGACATATGAGGTTGTTTAAAAAATATTTACGCTGAAGTTTAGCCAAAAATGGCAATTTAATACACTCTTAAGTACTCATTTTACTAGAAATCTGGGAATTGCAATAAGCTATGGGTTAAAGAACTACTCTTTCACTTCAACATTTGGATTTCTAAATCAAATGTGAAAGTGAGTTCCTGACTTTATTCTCATCCCCAAAGGACATTAGTCCACCCTGCAAAAGCCAACACAATATTTGATGACAATCTGGCAAGCCTGGACTGGAGACATCCAGAGCTAGAATTTCAGGAGTGCTGAACATGCACAATGCGGTACACTGGCAGAGCTGTGAGGAAGATTTCGACAGTACCTGCCAGTACTACCCAACTCTAATCCAAGCTGCCACTTCACAGAGGAACATATTTATATAAATTTTCAATTACAAAAATTAAGCATTAAGTCATTTGTCAGTATAAATCAAACAGAGAGAGCTCTGAACAGCAGGATTCAGAGTAATGTTTGTCAAGATAACAAGGATTCACATTTAACTACAATCTATATGATGCAAACTACTTTATCAAGAGTGCAATGATTTCAAAATATTTATGGGATCACCCATCCATCTACAAGCTTTAGAAAAAATATGTATATGTATTTAGGAGATTGAAAGTTCAGCGTTTTCACTCTAGAAAGAAGGAGGCAGAAAGGGCAAAGTAAGGAAGAGAATGAGTGATAATGAAAAACAAATTAGAGTAGTAATTCAGTTTTTCATCATATTTTGCATAAACAGAACATTTATTTTGAATGAAAAGGCAAGTTAATAGTTCCTTTGACATTCAAAGTCCTTTTGGAATTAAATCAGCTGCAATCTTTAAAGACAAATCTTTTATCTGAAAATAAATATTGGGACTGGGTAATATTTTGGGGTTTTTTGACAAGCAAACTGATCAATTATTTTTCTGGATAGTCAATCTGTGCTTGCATCAAATTTATTTCAAGAGGTCATTGGAAGTAATCGTTCACTAAAAAAAAAAGTCTACATTATTATCCTGAAGACTTTGTCCACAAAGTAGATACGAGAGATATGAGACTGACAATAATGTTACATAAAGCTAAGATCAGTTAAAACAGTATTGTAGTGCAAGTCTAGAGAAATCAATAGAAAAGCAGAGGTGAAATTCTTTTGACCCTTTTGAAGTCAATGGCAAAAACTCCCTTTGATTTCAGTAGGGCCAGCATTTCACTCCATGTCTTCTCTTGAATCTATTATAGCAGATACTCTTGTTCTGATCACACACCTATTTTCCACCAGTATAAAAGGAGCATAGGGCCCTCTTTCTAAAAAAAGAATTAACGTTCAGTATTGCTCACATCTTAACCTCCCTCACAATAGTACAAAGTTAAACTGTTTTGAAAGTTTACGTGATTATGTTAAACCATTTTCATAAGTGTGTGAACATGCACACTATCCTCTGAGATCTAGTTCAGATGTGCTTTATAATGCCATCATAGGACAGAGTAAGAAACTTTAGGATCAGGGTACTCTAAATACAGGCTACGAGACATTTTGCCAATGGGAGCTGCAGGGGGATAGGGAGGTAGTCGTGCCTGTGGATGGTCAACATCAGCAAAATGTCTCATGGCCCACAATCAGACTACCCTGATGGGCCATAGGTTGCCCACCACTGGTTTATACTGACCTGACCTGCATTAAGCAGTTTGGAAGAACCACTGCAGCCAGTAACATGCAGGCACTAGATTCTGTACTGTGTTTTGAGGGATTGCCTGGGAGCACCAATTCCTAATGCTGATCTGCCACAAACCTAGTTAAATTTCTGTTCAGACTACAACTAAACCACATTACTTGTATCTAAATTGTCCTTGAAATTAAGCCACTACCAAAAATATCAGAAGTACATCTCAACCACCGTTCTTTAACACAATTCTGAAACAGATTTTAAAACCTCTGGGTTGCATCAACATATGAGGCAGTGTGGCCAAGTGGGCAAAGCACTGACTTGAACTCTATTCCCAGCTCTGCCACTGATCTCCTGGGATACCTTGGACAAATCACTTTACCTCTATGCCTATTTCTCCATCAGTAAAATGGGGATAATAAAACTTCCCTTTGTAAAGTGCTTTGCGATCTAATGAGAAAAGTTGCTCTATAAAAGTGAGATGCCATTATTAACTATTTCTAAACTTTACCTTTCTTAACATGGTTTACAACTTGTAGTATGAAGTGGGCTTTATACGCCCCCAGCTGTAAGCCCCCTGCCCCCATATCTTAAGTAAACTGTTGACACGCTGGTCCTGAGTATCACTGTATGAAGTACGCACAGATGGGATGTAAAGAATTGTGCCTGTGTGCTAGAAATGTGTTCCTAAAATATTTTGGGGGGGCAAACTTGATAAACAAGTTTGGCTTGGACAAAGGACTATGGATTCACCTGTTTGTCCTCTGGCTTACAAAACAATGAAAGCATATTTATGTAGAAGGTAAATAAAGCCATCAAGCTAAATAAGCAGGGGAGAAGACACAATTGCATTGGGATAGGGGGATGACAGAATCAACATCTCTAAAAAACCTTCCTGGCTCTTGAAACAGAGACAACAGACCTTGGATAATAAAAGGGGGAAGGGGGCTGAGGAAACATTATCCTTCACTTAGGGGATGACAGCATACAGCTGTCATTTTGAGCCTAGGAAAGCTGGACCCTCTTGAACTGAAAGGCAAGAGTTGCTGGAGACTTAAAGTAAAGCAAGGAACCTGCTTAGATAAAGATTGCAACTTGTGGAAACTGAGTTTTCATCACTAGGGCTATGTCTACACTAGCCATTGAACAACAAAATTTTTGTCTCTCAGAGCTGTTAAGCCCCGCTAGTCCTCGAAAGACAAAAGTTTTGCTGTCAGTGCAAGCACCCTCCTGCTGAAAATGCAAATGCCACTCATTGGGGGTGGAAGTTTTTTTGTCAGCAGGAAAGCTGACAAACAGCAGCTACACGGGGTGACTTTTAGTGGTACAGCTGTAGCAACACAGCTGTGTCAGTAAAAGCTGTGTAGTGTAGATGTAGCCTTAGAAGCACGTTTTGTTTGTAAACAGACCTGTTTTTTGTTCTTGCTTAGTATCACTAACATCTCTGTTCTTTGTTAATCAACTTTTTCTTGTTTTATTATAAAACCATCTCAATGCTGCGTATTAGAGTGTGAATTCTCAGCTAGCCAAACAGGCTGGTGTGTGCTCCGTCTCTTTGAAGGCAGTGAACAACTTATCTGAGTGTCCAGTGGAAGGGACTGGACACTGCAGAGAAAGGTCTCTGGGGAACTCAGGTTCATTGATTGTTACCTGTGGTAAAGTTTGAACTGATAGTGTCCTCAAGAGTTTGCTGGCAAAGAGGACAAGCTGCTATGTCAGGGAGCTGACACAGATTTTAGCAGCAGCAAACTCTCACTTGCTGAAGCTGAGATGGGTAACAAAGGGACTCACAATTCTGGGTACCCCATGCAAGACTCACACCATCCTCACTACAAACATAACTACACATAAACAGAGTTGTGAAACAGTTTGGACGTATCAGTATTTAACACAGTATTTTCAGGCAGATCCACATGGACAACTTTTGGGAATTTCCTACTATTGCACTAACACCGATGTTAACCTTAGTTTAGACCGGAGACCAGTGTTTTAGCACTGCATGATACTGTAAACAGGCTTTTATGATCATCAGATTCTGCTTACTGCTAAATCTATTTCAGCTCTAGGGGTCAGAAATAGAAATAAATACCATCTTTGTTACATATGTATAGATTACAATGCCACATGCAATATGAAACTGAAATAATAAGATGCTTGTAAGCGTAACAAATGATGTTAAAAGTGAACTGTGGTGTTCACCATGGCTACCCACTGTCAAAAAACCTGCAAATAAAAAAGACAGGCTTCAGACACAGATGTGCATTAAAAATTGTCAAACATATTAGGTTCTTACCAGAAATGGACTCCAGCAAATGCAAGAGACACACATTATAGCCAATAGCTGAATGATCATTTCAAAATGATGAGATCGGCCTTGTCTTTGACGACTTTTAAATTTGACTCTTAAGAGAGTAATTCCTGTGACAGCATTGCACAAGAACGAAACAGCAAGGGCCAGTAACCCAAGGCAAGAAAAAAGTAATAGATAAAATCTGTCTTCCCAGTCCTCAATATGTTCTGTTTTATAGAAGCACCAGGTCCTCGATGCTTGAATTTGATATGCTCTAAAGCTAAGAATAGGCAGCAAAGCTATAAAAACAGCAAAGAGACATACCGTGGTCAAAATCATTTTTACATGTTTAGAAGTCATTTTTGTAGAATGAAATATTGGCTTAGTGACTCCAATGCAACGTTCAACAGCCATCACACTGCCCAGAAAGAGAGGGCACAGACCAAAGAATACCATACATATGCCAAAAACACTGCAGAGAATGTTTGATTGATTAAATCGAATCCAGTCTTTGTCAGAGGCATACACAAACACGGCAATAGTTCCATTGATGAGATGGCCAAAAAGATCTGTGACAACCAAACCACTAGCAAAAAGCAAAAAGGATGCTTTTGATTTCTGTCTAAATCTTTGATAAGCCTTCATGAGAATTGCTATTGCAAGACTGTTTGATAAAATTCCCACCGTCATGAATATTATTGAAAAAAATACCGAAATCTTTCTGTGCGCATTGCAGGTTGTGTTTCCGAATCCATCCAGCACTGGTGATTTTGAACTGTTCATTGTTGGAAAAGTAGCTCCAGTACTCAATACATTTCAGCAGTTGTACAATCAAAAGGCATCTGTAATATTTAAAAGAAAAACATTATAAAAAGGCACATCACTTGTTTGATATTTGACCCTCCAGGAAGTTTGTGGTGGACATCATGCACCTGATAGGTCAGGGAAATTAGATGTGGCATAACATTTTTGAGCAGTTATATCAGGTATAAGTGATGTAGTGCTAAATTTAATAGAGCCCTGCAGAAATTATCTCAGATTAGTAATTTTACCACACCTGACCCAGTTTCCCAAATCTATCTTGTGTGGGAGTCCACCATAAGATCAGGCACCCACCATAAGATCAGGCACCCATACTCAAAACCTAACATTGTACCAGTCAACTTGATCTCACAACTACCACAGAGTCCAGCGATTCTCTCACTCCAGCTGGGGAAGCAGCTAACTCACACCTCTAGGGAAAACCCCTCTGCGCCCCAGCCACGGACAGACCCATGCAAACCGCAGCACAGTAATCATCCTGCGAGAAGGCGGGATTGGGTAAAGCAAAGTCCCCTGCAAATTCGATCCCCTTTCCCTGCTGGCAACATCCCTACAAGAGGCAGTAAGCGGCAAGCCTCCTCCAGGCGCCGTCCGCAATCGGCCTGGCCACAACTGCGTCTCCACAGCAGCAGCCACGCTCCGACTGCGATTAAACCCAGCGCGAAGCAGAACGCACACGAGCGGCCGCAGGGTTTCTGTGCGCCCTTCCGTGCGAACGGGGGGACCTAAGTGCATCTCCTCTTTGCAAAAGTGAATCTCGCAAAGCCATTGAAATACAGATAAAGATCAGACCGACCGAGGGAAACGGCACAGCAATGTACCTGTGCCTAGTCACTGCCTTTTGTTAAGGGCGGGGGGGTTCTTGCATTACAGAAACAGAGCCCGATATTAAATGAGTTTGGGACCTGCGCCGAGTGCTGGGCGCCTTCCTCTGCCCCTCCTGCGAGCAGCAGCTCGGGCTGTGCGCACACTGGCAAGTTTGCAAAAGGTGAAAAGTTTCTACGCGCTCCCCAGCCCCTCCCTGCCTGCAGCCGGCTCCGCAAAGCGATCGGCCAACGTCCCGCTCCCCCTCGCCACCCTCCCTCCGGCTGGATCAGCTCCGGGGCTTCCCACTCTGCCTGCGGTGTCGGGTACCATGAAGAGCCGCTGCGCCCTTCCCCGGGGGAGAGGGCGAGCCCACCCGCAGCTCCGATCACAGCGCAGCTCGCTACCGAGAGCGGAGCCCACCGCGTATCCTCCTCTTCCCCGCACTGAGACCGACCCACCGACCCCTGCCCCATCCCCTCCCGCCCATCAGTTCAGGCGGGGAGTCACGCCCGACCCACCCCGCAAGGGCTCACGCCTGCTTCTCTGCCTGGCCTCCGAAGTGCGGGAGCATCGCTCTGCCCTGGATCCCGGCCAGGGCTCCCTTCAGCCGCACGGCACCCTGCAGCGCGGGCAGAGCCGGCCCTTAGGCGCTCCCTTGACCTCCCCCACCGAAGAGCCCGACTGGAGTCAGGGGAGCAGGGACAACTCCCGCAAGGCAGGCTCGGGCCAGCCATTAGCCAGCAGGCAGCGGACCGGGGAAAGCTCCCATCTGCTACAGGGACAGATAAAGGTGGGCTCAGAGACACCAACGGGAGGGGGAGGAGTCTGCTGCCCTGCGTCCAGGAAGCGCCACGTGCGGCAGAATGGAGCTGGAAAGCCCGGCGAACGCGACTGTTTGAAAACCCCGAGGGGAAAGTGACTGCAAAGTATCGTCGGCTGTCAATGGGGCGGCCCAGGTAACCGGCCCGGCCTTTGCTCCCATTCAGAAGTGGGCAGGAGTTAGTTACTGCCCCGCACCCGGAAAGCGGCCGGTCGGCAGGAGCCTGCATCACACGCCGCCCCTGCCAGCTGTCGCTTCGTTTTATCGACGCTGAACCTGAGGTTGCTGGCACTGCGGGGGATGCGGGAGTGGGTCGCACCCGGGGGCTGCTAACTTGGGCTGGAGGAATTCCTGGGGGTGTAGGACATAATCTTTAATGGCTGGCGCCTCCTGGAGGGGTTGGCAAGCCTGGTCCCAGGGATCCCCACAGCACGTAACTCCCCCGGTGGGAGTTCAGCCCTGGCCTTCCCGGCCCCCTTCCCGAGGGCACAGCGAGGATCCCGGCGCGACCTATCGCTCAGGGCCGCAAGACCCGTCACCTCTTACTCATGTCTCAGCCCAGGTGCTCGGCGCTTTCCCCGGCTTGCGACACACGGCTCCGCCCGCCAACTGTGTGAACTTTCCATCAGCGTCGCTCAAGCGGCGAGCGGGCCGGCGGAGGCGGGTGTCTCTGGCGAGCGCCGGGCAGAAGCCGCGCTCAGCAGCCAGAGAGGTTGCAACAGCTGCTCATTTAAAGGGGCCGGGTTTGCACTCGGGGCTTCCCGAGCGGCCCCGCAGACACGTGCGTCTCCCGCGCCCAGCCTAGTCGTGCGGAGCCCTGGCAGCAGCTTCTCGTTCATTTCCTACCCCTGTTCCGCGGGCGGGGGGGGGATTCCCGGCGGGATCGCCTGGGCTGGAACAGGGGAAGGCGCCAACCTGTCAGCGGCGGGCCAGGCTTCCCCGCGATCCTCCCCGGGCCGAGCAGCGGCGGGAAGCTCCCCGGGGGAAGTTTGCCGCGCAGCAGCGACGCTGTGGGGGAAGCGGCGCGGCGCGTTTACCTTCAGTGTCTCCAGTGCCAAGCGGTGCCGGTCACCCCCAGACCCCAGCTCCAGGATCCCTGCAGGGCGCCGGGGGCTGCCGCGGCCGGTCGCTCCGCGGCGAGCGCTGCCCGCCCCGCTGGCCGCATGCTGCTCTCTCGCGTGGCACCGGGTGTGGAGGCTCCTGCCCTGCCGCGTCCCTGCGACCCCGAGGCTCCCACGCGGTCCCACCCCCTGGGCAGGCGCTCGCGTCACGCCGCCTGCATCCACCCCCACCCCCGCCGGGCGCGGGAGGGAGTTCGCAGAGCGGCTCCTGCGTGGCGTCTCCGGGGGCGGGGGGAGCCACGCACCTGGGGAAGGGTCCTTTGCACCAGTGAAGTGTGAAATAAACGCCCCCCCCCCCCCGTCCGCCTTTTCCCGCAGAGTTAACGGGAGGGAGATGGGGGGAGGGGGTCTCATGGATACATCTGGCCCGTCCCCGGGGAGCTTGGCGCTAATCGTGAGCAAGATGTTGCTTGTTTATTTCTGCTGGCCGCTGATTTAATGAGATCACAGACAAATACGCTGCGCTTGACATCGCCAAATCCAGCCCATCCACCCCTCTCAGCTGCATGGGGCGAGTCTGCCAGGAGCCCTTGGCTGGGGCTGCCAAGAGGCGGCTTCCTGCAGGGGGATGCTCTGACTCACTGCTGCACTTCTCAGTGGAGAACCGGGGCCTCTCCTGGTGAGCCCAGTGCTCCTTGGCTTGGGGGGGGGGGGGGGGCGCGGCCTAGGGCTCATGGAGGAGCAGGGAGGCCTCAGCCCTCCCCATCCAAACAGAGGAGTCTGAGGGGCAAAGGCTGCCCTTCTGCCACCTGTCAGTGGATGCACCTCTTAAAACTGCAGCATAGGCTCTAAGTGCAGTGGGGTGGCAACATAGAGCCCTCCACTGAGCAGGATGGTGTTGGCATCCTCTACACATCCAGAGGCCCAGGCAGGACAGTCCCCCTCGTAAGTGCAGCTTGGGCCAGGCGAGAGGAGGAATGGCCCAGTGAAATGTGGCAGAAGCGGATGAAGGTCCCCATCCTCTGGTAGCGTGGAGAACAGGCAGCAGGGGCAGATCAACCCTCTCCTTCCTCAGCCCCCTAAAAGAGGTGGTGGTGGTGTACTGGAGTTCCTACTTCTCCCACGGTTGCCCAGAGGAACGAGCAGCTTCCAGTTATGTTGCCATGAGGAAATAGACAGGACTATTGATTAATCTGAACCTGCCAATAACTACTATCTAAGTAATCCTCACTGTGCCCCATAGAAATGCTTTTTTACAGGTGGTGGAGCTTAACCATAAGTGACTTGAACGCAACCAGGCAGTGAGTTGATGGGATGCCAGAACTAACATTGGGAATCAAGAGTTTTACTTCCAATCACATGCTCAGACCACTAGACACTGCTGCCTTAGATCACTTTTGAGCAGGGCCAGCACTACCGATCAGGCAACCTAGGCGGTTGTCGAGGGCATCAGGATTTGGATGGCGGCTTTTTGCCCCCCTTGGCAGCAATTCAGTCGCAGTTCAACGTCCGTATTGCTGAGAATTCGGCAGCAGCTCAACAAGTCAACTGTCTGTCGGTGGCAGTTTGGCAGACACTAGAACTGCAGACACCAGCACCCCACTCTGCGCTTGCTGCCTAGGGTGGAACAATACCTTGCCCTGCTTTTGAGTTTGCATATACTATGTCAGGGGCGTATAAACACAGGATGAAGGGTACCTTTAAGATGTGTCTTTCCCTACTACAGAAATGATTCCAATTATCACAATTTAAAATTCTACAGTTTATGGCTATTAGGAATTTCTAGTTCTTCTCTTCAAATAGTAGCTCTGGTCACTTAAATAGAGAGTTAAAAGCACTATATCTGCGCAGGGAAGTTGGGGGGGATGCTCATCCTTATATCTTTTAGATTTTGGCATCTTTCTCCATGATGGGCTAAAGAGACCTAAACTACAACCACAACAGAAATAATTCCATTTTGATTCTGGTCTGATTAGGACCAATAAATTCCTGGACATTCTTTTTAAAAGTATAAAAAATATCCAATTTTATCTATTAACTTCAGAAAAGTGTTGATTCAACATTTTCCAAAGTCATAAATTGAGAGGAAGACTTGAAATTACAAACTGTTAGCTGTATAATGCCATTAGTTTTTAAGCAAAACTCGCCCCTTGAAATGAGGGAAGTTCTCTTTAAAAGAAAAAAAGGTGATGACATTGCATAGCCCCATCCTTTGTGAAAGAGAAATTTAAAAAATCATTCTCATGTGGTTCAGGCCCAAATTTTGCGAACCCTTTTAACATCCAAAGTCTTGTTCTTCACAAAAACAAAGACACCTGTAATAAGAACTTGTTTAAGAAGGAAAAGACAGGTAGCTGCAAGTAGTAAGGCTGCTATTGCAAAAAGCAGGCTTTATATACTGCTGATTTGCCTCTGTCAGGGATACATGTATTTTAGTCACAGCCAACTGCAGGATATAATATACGTCTAAAGTGTATAAGCTCTAAAGAATCATAATTTAAGTGCTGAGCACCGAGAGTTCCCAGTGAACTCAACATTTCTCAGGATCTGGCTTCTATTAAGGAAGATAAACTCCTTGAGGGTATGTCTACACTTCAAGTTAGAGATGTGATTCCCAGCTAGCACACTAAAAACAGAATGTAGCTATGGCAGCGCCAGACACTAGCCAACCGGAGTGCAGGCCCGTCCAAGACCCTAGGAATGTATTTGGAGAAGCTAGCTCCTCCCACTGCTGCCTCTACACTCTACTTGTAACACACCAGCTCCACGAGAACTGACTAGGGTGCCCAAATGTCCCAATTTTATAGGGATGGTGCTGATTTTTGGGTCTTTTTCTTATATAGGCTCCTATTACCCCCCACTCCCATCCCAAATTTTCACACTTGCTGTCTGGTCACACTAGAGATGGTATGTCTCCCCGAGGTGAGAATTACATGAACCCCCCAGGTTGAAGTGCAGACATACCCTCATAGTCCTCAAGAGAGGAGAAGAAAAACCCTAAGATAGAGACATTTACTGCTTGCAGAAATACAGTCAAGGGTGGAAAGTAGGGTGACCAGATGTTCAGTCAAAATGTTCAGTCAAAGGCAGAAAGAATGAAATTTCATTTCTTATAGAAATGGGAACAGTGAAAACAAGAGGAAGTGCAAGCAAAATAATGTCAACTAGAAGCAGTCCCTGAGAGACAGCAGCTGCAGAAAGTGCTGTAACTCTATGCACATGAGCTACAGAAACCACAACATTGCAGCTTTGCATGATTCAGGACTGCTGCTAGGCAGGCTTTGTAAAGAGACATACAGGTGAATTGGGAAGGCATATTTACAGCTACGCTCTCCTCTGGAGGCTATTGTGAGTGATGCATAAAGCTAGACTGGGGAGAAAACTGAAGTAAGAGTCCAAGGAATAAAGTGGCATTGTCTGGGGTGAGAGGGAGCATATAAACTGATGTAGTTGGCCAGATTCTTGGCTGGTGTTAATTGGCATTGAGGTCAAAAGAACTACATTGATTTACTCTAGTGGAGGGACAAGCTGGCATTTTATGTTTACAACCAGAAATCAAAACACCAAAACAAGGAGAAACAGCACATGTTCACACTCTCAACTTAACTGTAAACCTATAGCCCTGCCTTCCGAAAGGCAGTCTTCCAAGCAATCATCTAATGAGGCTCCCATGGCCACCTGTGTAAGAAGAGAGGCAAAATGAGGCGAGATTATCCTCTTATTCACCAAGGACCAGATGATGGCTCTCCGCTCTGTCAGCAAGCAGTTTGACAAACAGCCATCATACACCTGTATTTGAAAGAGAGTCACAGGTAGGACTGAAAGAAAAGCCTTTGGTGCAAGAGCTGTCTGGAGAGGCTTAATGGGGGCCCCAGTATTGCTCAGGTTTGCGTAAAAGCCATTCTGCCCTTGGATGCCTTCACAGAACTCCTATTGACGTCAGCATTTCTCTGTGAACTGTAGAGCAAAATTTGGGCCAAAAGATTTGTGTGTGTTTGTTTTGTTTTGTATTTGTTTATTTTAGATCCTGAGCTCCCGACGCTGTGAGCCAATGCAAGAATGATGGAAGTGCACAGCAGTTGTCTTGTTTCTGGTCCAGGCTGGAAATCTTAGCTAAATGTTCCCTGCTCCATGCATGATATAACATCTTTGAATACTTGGAGGCAAGACAAAAAGAGAGAGGTGTTGGGATAAGAAATATCTGATGATAAAATGGCAGCCTGTATCTCCACTTAGATAATTTCAGTCAACTAACCAAATACCAAGCAAAGCATCCAAAATCCAGGTAGTGAAAGGACAGGACAGGGAATCATTTCTGAACTGAGATGTATGTTTTCTTGTATACAAATCACCTTCAATGTGTCTGTTAAATTTCTGGTGTGGTCTGTTAGTTTATTATTATATTTCTGTTGTCTTCCATGTTGAACCTTACTCTCTGCAAGATTCCAAGCACCTCTTTTGCTCTTCACATGGGATGATACTAGATTATATCAAGAGGAGCCTGGACCACCAGAAAAAAAAAATAAAACAACCCCCCTTCTCCAAAAACTGAGTGGTGCTGCATACTTGTGCATCAGCTCACAAACCCACTCAAATCTGGCCCAGATGCCCCTACATCATGTCAGAGGGTTGGCCGGCCAAACCTGAGTGGCACTGCAACCCCACATATCAAGTTGCAACACCATTCACTCATATTTGGACCAACTGCCACTTCCCCCTACCACAACGGAGAAGTAGTTGGGCCAAACCTGAGTAAGTGGCACTGTGACCTGGCATTTGGCAAACCCTGCCAATGTCTACGATGACCACCAAGCCGTCAGAAGACTTGCTGTGTCCCCCTCCAGACAGCATGCTCCTGCCCCCAGTTGAGAACCTCTGTTCTAGGGGCTAGAAAGAGTGCAGCACATTCAAGTTTACCTAAGGCGGAAATTGTCTTGTATATCACGTGCTCTGTCTAGTTTAAGGAAGGTAGGGGGAGGGGTGATGTCCATAACACACAGGACCCCATACTACTTTAATCTGAGCCTGATCATTATTTCTAAACTTCTGATGTAATGTAGTCAAGATAAATGTGGTAGTGATAACACATATGGTCAGATAGTGTAGTTCTTAATCAAACCAAACTCTCATTGAAATCCCTTTTATTGAGAACCACATAATTTGGCCTGTAAACATTAGTGACAGAAAGATCTCCTAGACTATGAATGAATTGCACTGTGTCTGTTTTCCTAAAGGGTCACCAAACTTTTCTATAGTAGTGCTTTCCCCTGAGAACTAGTGTTACCAGGTAGAGTCATTTATATAAAGGATCATCTTTTACTGCGTGAATCATAAAATCAAGTGTAAAAACAAGATATTTGGGTGAGAAAATAAAAAAAGTTGAAACAAAATGGGAATAAGGCACCTAGCCTTATGGTGGTGTTGGTTGTGTAATAATCATAGCAGACTATTCCCAGTTATCACTTTGAGGCTGACAGGTTTTTGTCCCAAGATCAGGCCCACTATTATTACAATTATTATATAGATGGGGACCCCTATGGCCACAGGTGCAACACGCACACTATAGGAACTCATATATATTTACAAATAAAAAATTATTCATACATTTAGCAAAGTCACACACCCTCTAATTCAGTAAGGTAGATAGAGATCATACAGAGAGTATATCGGAACATCCATACTCACACCGTCCCTTGCAGAACAACCTGAAATGTTAGCCATTATCTTACTCATCACCATCTCCTTCTTCATATTTACCAGTGGCCATAATTCTGGCCCTTCCCAAGTGTTACATCTCTCTCTCCTACTGCCCTGGGATGCCACTTTCTTAATATGTTACGCTGATGTTACCATGTCTAATGCATATTCAATAGGGGTTTTCTTTTTATTTGCATTTTCTCCCCTTACCAATGTTAAAGTGTCCTTCTTCTATGTGTTAGTGTATTTATGATTTCATCCAATCATCATATACGTCAATTCATTGCCATGGGACTCTTGCGTTCGGATGTTCTGTCCAAACCTTCCAGAAGCCAATGTCAGTTCATGTTCTCTGGTTGACTGATGTCAGTATGAACAAAATTCCTCCCTAAACTCTACTTTCAGTTCTCCAAAATTTATGAGTTACCTAAGTTTATCTATGCCAAAGAAAATAAAGATTAAAAACATTTTTTAGCGCCTTGCTTAACAAAATATATTAGATTCACAGCAAAGTTTCTCACCACATTCTTCCAACAGTATTACTGACCAAACTTTCAGGTCAGGATCCCTCCCTCTGTGTCCAGCAACTGTTTCCTTTGTCTTCTCAGGTGTGGAGAATGAGATGACCAGGGAGAGAAAGAGGTTTCTTGGGGTCTTTGCCCCTTCTTTTTATAGTTTCAGTTCCTCTTTGAAAAGCATTTCCAGCTGAGAACCAAGAGACTGGGTGTCTGGTGAAGGAAGGAGATGTTGTGCTATTTCTTTGCTAAGAGGCAGATCTCTTTGTCCCTGCTTCCCTTTCTTGCCAAAGAATGGTCACTTGATAGGTGATGGCCCATCAGCTTTGTTGACACTTGGTTGGGGCATCAGATTGCTCTTTGTCTTGGAGAAACTGAGCCATTCCCCAGACTTATCTGGGAAACACACTTCAGTCATGATTTAAGCCTATGTTCATAACTTTACATATAAAGTTGCTACATGCATTTTACCATATTACTGATGAGCAAGTTATGAGTTTTCAAATGATACATCTCTAGGCATGCCGTGTAAAAAGATTTTTACAGTAGTGTGTAGGGTTGAATACTGGGATGCCTTCCATCACAACATCATAAACAAATCATGGTTAAAAGGGAAGATACCTAATTGATGGATGTTAGTAGTTATTGTTCCTCTTCTTAAGACAGGCAAGGATGCCACGTCTCCAGGCAGATCAGATTAGCCTGTATCTTCAAGTCACCTTTGAAAGACAATGAAAGAATGGTTCAAACAAGGCTTCTATGGTGGCTTTTAAAAGAAAGGAAAATAGAACTTACCCAAAGGCATACAGGCTCCTACCCTCAACTATGGACTTATTGTTGGCCTTCTGTCAGACTATTATTGATGGATTCCAACAAAAGCCACCAGTCATCAGTAGGAGTCTTTTTAGATTTCAGTGCAACATTTGATAGGTTTGACATGATAAGTTCTTAGTGAAACTCAGTGAGATGGGAATTTATGGTAAGCATAAGTGACAAAGAGTCCTGTGGCACCTTAAAGACTAACTAAAGTTTTAGAGCATAAGCTTTCATGGGCTAATACCCACTTCATCGGATGCATCATGACGCATCCGACGAAGTGGGTATTAGCCCACGAAAGCTTATGCTCTAAAACTTTAGTTAGTCTTTAAGGTGCCACAGCACTCTTTGTCACTTCTGCAATTCCAGACTAACACAGCTACCCCTCTGATTCTATGGTAAGCATGTATCTTTAGATAAGAGATTTCCTACGGTATAGGAAAATAAGATTAAATGGTACTTTTTCAGAGACAAGTCCACTCAGGGTGGGGGTTCCTCAGGATTCAGTTTGAAGTTCTCTTCTTTTCTTACTATACTCCTCTAGACTGTTGGGTAGCTTGAAATAAACTGTGTACAGGTATGCAGGTGTTATTGTGCGTCATCATGGGTTGTGAAATAGAGGTACTGGAAAATGATTGAATGAGGACTTGGAAATTGTAATTAGGTGGGCAAAGGAACATAAATTCCAGCTGAATCCAGCAAAAATAAATTCCACCTACTTTACCACTAATCACAGGATGTTCAACTGCAGTCTGAAACAGACGGATGGAAAGGTATTGCCATATGATTGAGAGGAACTTGATATATCCTGGCATGACTTTGAACATAGGATAAGGTTTGGAGTAGCTAGTGTTCTGTGGCCATCAGTCAGCCTCAAACAGTCAAATGACAAGAGATTAGCAGTCTTTGGGCTAGATTCCTGGCTAGGCAGACAATTAACAGTCTACCACCTGGGCCACATGGGAAGGGCAGAATAACAAATCATCTTTAGTCTAGCCTTTTGGCTAGCTCAGATAGGGACTACAGTCTGGAGCTCTGCCCCATGGAGTGGGGAAGAGCAGGGAGCAGTCTATAGCCCAAGCCTCCTGGATACTGCAGACAGCAAATGAGAGAGTCTGAAGCTCACAGACGTCTGGCAGAGGCAAGCCACAGATAAGATACAGCCCTTCCAATCTAGGGTGAGTAGGACGCCATCCCACAGGTGGGGTTCTCAGCAGGAGATAGGGGGCCCCAAACCCACCCTACTCCATTGGGTCCTACCCAGAGCCCTAACAGTGGCAGGTAGTCCTGCACTGAGTCACCGGGGATCCTCCTGAAACACGCTGACTCATCTCTCAGCACTATTACTTTCCTTGGCATGGCTCCGTAATCTGTGGGTCTTCTATCTCCTTGGGGTAAACAGCAATGGTAGTCCCAGCAACTCCTCACCACAGTCGGTCCCCTCTGGGGATAGGATGATGCACAGCTCAGGGCCTGGTCCAGAGTTCCACAGCAAGGGGGAGACATCTACCTCCTTCCCTGGCTCCAGCTTAACTGAACTGGAGGTTCCCACCTCTTGTACTTCCTATTCTGCCCCTCTCTTCCAGCGTGAGGGACAGGACTGGCCTGGCTCTGGCAACTAGGGGGCATGGGGCCATCCCTCCCCATCAGGTTCAGAGGGAGGATACTGTCTCACCACAGACCACATGTCAGAAAGGTGGCAGCCAAAGGAAAGACGAGATTGAATCTTCTCTGATGTATTACCAGTACCAACTGGGTTCATGTGTTAGGATACTGAAAATAACATCCTGCTCAATATGCCTCACCTGTTCAATACTTTAATATGCCTTACCTGTATGATCACATACTGCTGCTAATAATCTTAGGCACTTGTGAATCCCATATGGTGCCTATCTGCAATTTAAGGTGCCTAAATATCATTGTAAATCTAACTCTTAGTGGTACAGAGAGAGGGTTGGGATAGCCCAGTGAGAGTCTACATGAGAGCAAATACAACTTCCAGAAGACAGTTAAAAGAGAAAACTGAAGTATTCAAGATGGGCAGCAACTAATGCATGAACTGAAATGTAAGTGGAGGCAAGATCACGATACTGAATTCTCACAGTGCTCTGGAGGTAGTAGTCGGCAGACGTACAAACATGAGTGGGGTGAGCAATTACATTCCTGGAGGACTATAAATTGAATAGATTTATTGTTAGAAAGCAAAACAAAAAAACAATTAATCCATTTAGAATTATTAATAGTATGCAAAAAATAAGATAAATGTGCATTCCAATCATGGATGTCTTATTTTATCTGGGCTTTGCATCCTATTTTAAAAGAGAAATTTATTTTAAATAATTTGCCAGTGAAGGATAATTCACTACATCATTTCCTGAAATAACCAAGCCCCAGTTTATACTACAAAATTACTTCAGTAGAACTGTGTTGCTCAGGGGTATGAATAATCCATACCCCTGAGCAATGAAATGATGCTGACCTAAGAGCCAGTGGAGACAATGCTTTGTCAGTGGGAGATCTTCTCCCACCAACTTAGCTGCTGTTGCTTATGGAGGTGGGTTAACTACGCAGAAAGGAGAGCTCTCTCCTGTCAGAGTAGAGTAGGGGTGGGCAAACGCTTTGGCCTGAGGGTCAATAGGAGATTGTAAAATTATATGGAGGGCTGGGAAGGGAAAGCTGTGCCTCCTCAAACACCCTGGCCCCGCCCCCATCCAACTCCCTTCCACTTCCTGCCCGCTAACTGCCTCCCTCAGAATCCCCAACCATCCAACCCTCCCTGCTCCTTGTCCCCTGACCACCTCCTCCAGAGATCCACCATCCTTAACCACTGCCCTTGGACCCCACTCCCTATCTAAGCCCCCCCTGTTCCTTGTCCCCTGACTACCTCGACCCCTATCCACACCCTCATCCTCTGACAGATCTCCAGGACTCCCATGCCCTATCCAACCCCCTCATTCCCATTCCCTGACTGCCTCCCCAGAACCTCCACCCCATCCAACCTCCCCCCTGATCCCTGTCCCCTGACTGCCCCCCGGGACCTTCTACCCCCTTATCCAACTCCCCCTACCCCCATGCTACTCAGAGCAGCGTGTCTGACTCCAAGCTGAGCCAGACATGCTGCCCCGCAGGAGCACGCAGCCCTGCCCCCCAGAGTGCTGCCCACACAACAGTGTGGCTCCAGGGAAGGGGGAAGCGGGGGGAGAAGCCAGGGGCAGCCTCCCTGACCGGGAGCTCAAAGGTCGGGCAGGATGGTCCCACGGGCCAGATGTGGCCCGTGAGCCACAGTTTGTTCACCCCCGTAGTAGAGCATCTTCATTAAAGTGCTACAGTGGTGCAGCTACAGTGATGCAGCTGCGCCAATGCAGCATTTTAAGTGCAGACCTACCCTAAGAATGGACTGACTTTGCATCAAAAATTCATTTCACCTTATGTCCGGAGTATGTTGTCAGGAAAGGAAGCCAGTGATAGGGCAAGTGACAAAGTACATAATAATATTGCTCTAAGTGTATTTAGCTTGTTACTACAATATGTCACCAATCCAAAAGGCTTCAAAAGCACAAAATACTGTAACAAAAACAAAAAACAAAATTCTTTAAAGAATTATCCATTCATGATAGCCCTTTAAAAGATCAATTACCATTTGTGAATTCTGTGCTGGTTTGACAGTTATAAATTCCTATTTGACTTAGAAAATAAAGGCTGTAGGGCTGTATAAATAGAGCAGTTACTTCTTGTGTGCACTCATGTCAGAAATATTGCATTAAATACTTAGTACATAGAGAGTTGGAATTTCTCCTTCAGTGGTCTGTACAGCTGATCTCATGGTAATAGGGTTGGCTGGTTTTAGAGGCAATAGGGTAAAATAAATACTAACAATAACAATTTTTAAAGTTCTAACATTTTTAAAAAGCTTTTTCTGTAAAATATATGGCATAGCAGAATACTCTTATTTGGGATTACCTGAATAATTCATTCTCGTCTTTGTCCCTCAGGTAATGTGACCAGCCTTTATCTAGGCCACTCAAACTTTTATGCCACACCATAAGGATATTCTGTATATACCATGTATATAGTGGTCCTGGTGGGTTCTGAGATACAGGTCACTAATACTGGACTGAATATTTCCTGTGTTCTTCGCAGAGGAAATTCCTAGGTAATTAAATATAAATAATTGGCAGTTTGTAACAACAAGCCCTAAATTAACTCAGGAAGTAAAAACACACCAGTGTTCGTTTCCTACCAATGTGGAATAAAAAACAAAATGTCATCAGAAATAGTCTGAATAAACATACATCTTTCTGATGCAATTTCTATCTGCTGAAAAGGAGCATGTTTGCTTGTACTGGAAGTACAACTGTGGGAGTTTACAGGGAGCTTCTAAGTTTTTGTCATCCCTCTTCTTCCCTTCACTCCCAGCTAAGCAGTTTAGTTTTACCATCCTGGTGGTGACACGTCTTCTGACAAACAAAAGAATTGCTGCCCTTTAGCCCTTTAGAGCTAAGAAAAAAAATGTGTATAATCCATGGTGAGTTCTAGAGTCATCACAAAAAGAATGGTGTTGTTCTCTTTGCCGGAGAGTGGGGCATCCATGCTAGAATACTTCTTATTGTTATTACAAACAGGAAACTATATTAAATTAAGGGTCTTAATGCAAGTCTTGATCTTGTCAGAGCAGAGGCACTAACCCAGAAATTTCTTCTGGGGTCTGCCAACCAAGACCCTGTTTTTATTCCTTTAGGCTGAGATTTTCATAGCTGTTTAAGGGAGCTAGGCACCTAGTCATCCAATTCTTAGACATCAAATTCCAATGGGAGTTGAGCACCTTTGAAAATCCAAGATTTAGTTATTTTGTTCCCAATTTATACAAACCATGATGAATGGCTGAGATGCGGGAGACAGCCCTTTCAAGACATCTGAGAATTCTGAAAGAGATGGCCCTCATTTTTTTCTTTTAAACCAGCACTGTCTGGAGAATATGAGGAGCTGGATATCATCTGAACTGTCAGAAGAGAGACCAGAAAAAGCTAGGAACACGTAAGCAGTTGGGATAGATACTGCTCTCAGATACCATAATGGTAGGTGTAGTATTCAATTTTGAGAGGGGGAGGGTCAGTATTGCTATGCACTGGCACCATTTAAGAAAAAAAAAAAATCTGCAACAGACAACTAGAAACATTAACAATGAGGCATGCAGTGATGAACCTTTCAAACAAATTTGGTGACTTTGCACAAAGACAATAAACTATTGCGTCTGTGATTTATAGAGACTCTCTCTTTTTAAGAGAAAGCCTGAGAGGCCCCAAGTTATTCTTTTTATAGCATCATTATATAGTGGCTTAGGAAAGGGTAGTTAAAGCCTCTTACCTCATCTGAGATGAAACTTTACTAAGTGATAGAGACGCAAGATGGGTGAGGTAATCTCTTGACTTTTATTCGACCTATTTCTGTTAATGAAGAAGAGAAGCTTTCAAATTACACAGAGCTCTTCTTCAGGTTTTCAGTAATCAGAGAGTGTCAGCTAAATACAAGGAGTAAATCCGAGACCTAAAGAAGAGGTCTGTGTAGTTCAAAAGCTTGTCTGTTTCACCAACAGAAGTTGGTCCAGTAAAACACATTATCTTATCCACCTTTTCTCTCTCTCTCTCACTCTCTCATGTCCTGGGCCCAACATGGCTACAACAACACTGAAAACAAAAATGACTTAATAACAGAGTGCTGCAGCCAATAGTATATCTTGGAGATGACCACTAAAGCCTTCCATTACATCAGCTTATTTAATGACATTTCTTTCTACTTATAGGGACATGGTCAATTTACCAATGATACTTTTCCTCAAAATGGTTTGATTTATTATAGTTACAAGGGACTCCTAAAGTTACTATAACTGAAAGGGGTTGAAAGAAAAAAATCTTTTTTTTTCTGGGGTTTGCTTAGTTTGTATATTTGATAACACTTTAGAAGTGGAAACTGATTCTTTTTTCATTACATCATTGCAAAACTTGTGAAAGAGAATACCCAGTCCCTTGTATATAATTAATTTCACTTTTTCCTTGTGTTGTCAGTGAGTGTTCCTTGCTCCTTGTGTGGGTCTTTCATACAGAAGAAGTGGGGGGAGGAATATTTAAATAAAAATAAGAAAATGTAATTGTAAAACCACAAAAAATAGGCAGGGGAACTAGGCAGCAGGTATAGTCCCAGGTACCTCTTTTAACTACTTTTCTAAATTAACTCTATTTCAAGTTGATTGAATGGGTCTTGATTACCTTTGGACTGATGCACTTCCTATGGACATTTCTAGAGATTTTCATGCTATAATTTGATTCCTGTCTCCCCAAGCATCTTATTGGCCATAATCAATAGAAAATTCTAATTGACTTTAAAAGTATTTTTTTAATAGAATTAAAAGTATTTTTTAATTGACATGTGGATTTAGAAGCCTGACTTCCAGCTCCTGTTTTTTTGAAAATCTTGGTCCTTGAGTCCAACTGTACAGGACTCACACAGAGCCATAAAAATCTCCAGAAATGAAACAAAATGGCTTCAAAGATATGATTTTAAAGTCCAGTATGATGGCATCTCAACTGATACAAGCAAAGAATCTCCCATTCCCATGACAAAGTTCCTATTTTTAGCATTGTGAGTGCATGAGAAATTAGACTTCAGGGCTGAATCATTTTTATGTATAGACAAGATATCATCACATGCTGCAGATTTGAATCTTATCCATTCTGATCATTGGGAAAGTCCTCCACATCAGGGTGGAAGTACAATCCTTTCCATAACTATGGTGCCACCATAACACAGTTGAGATAATTTAAAATGTTTGGTACAAAATATTCTGTCTTATGAATCACCTCTTTAATATTCTGATGCATAAGGGCAAAAAATCTGCAACATGATATTAAATGCTGTGTTAATTCTTTTCCAGAATGGAGACATAGCAAGAGAAGTCTTGGAAGTCTAAACCAGAAAGAATCATCCATTATTCTCTTCAGTCATTCTGCTCAGATGAAATTAAATAAAGAAATCATTTCCTTCAAACTGTCTTAACATATTATGTTTATGACATGTGACACAACTGCTAAAATAAGTCCATTATGTTAATAAATCTCATTAGTGTATGTCTGCTGTTTGCCCTCATCAAGTTATGTGGTATTATTTATTTGCCTACTGCAGCATTTTCAACGATTAAATATATGGTTCAAACACTAAAAAAATGTATTTTAAAATAAACCCATAGGGCTCTATTGTTCTCTCACTTTCAACGAGAATTTCACAGTCATTTCAGTGAAGAGTTCTCTTTAAAAATTGATGGCCCATACATTATAGATATAATTAAAATCCTGTATTATGACACAGTTTAATTTCTAGCTTTATCCAGAAGATAGGAGACTATCCTATATAACTCACTTAAGTAATTTTACAACTAATTAAGATTCTCTTAGCACTTCAATAAACAATATCATATTTATATTCTTTCATTATATGCCTGAGGATAAATCACTAACATATAAATACATTTAACTATGATCAGTTGTTTCTGTGAGCTCTTTCTTGTTTTTAATTGTGTGATACCACACTGCTTTGAAGGATGTGCCATATGTTACACTTAATTATATCCCCCTGCAGCTTTAAATCGAGCAGGGGGACTCAAAACAACAGGGGCTTCTGTTAAATATAATTGCTTTCCTTTGAGGGTCTGTTGGTAAAGGGAAAACTACTATGACAGTGGCTACTAGTGCAGGGGGCTTTTCTAGTAATTAAGAAAGAAGACAATATTTAAAACAATACTGTGATTTTACAGGAAGAAGTTAATTCTAGACAATCTCATTGCCCAATAATTTTTTTGTAGTGGCTAGCTGGAAAAGGTCCCAGAAGCCCCTTGTTAAATTCTGCCACCAAACTAGAAGGTTGGGTTCATGTCTCTGCCTCTCCAGGAGTTCATTCCTCTGGTTTCTGGATCATCCCTGACAGAGATGACTTATTCCTAAGCAGAATAATAATAATAATTCATTTAAAAAATAAGTCTTCTGCTTTTGAAAAGAATAAGATTTAACCACATGGATGGCATTTTCAAAACATTTCCTAGATCCTCATTTCCCAAAGATGGTCTTTAGATTAGGTGGATTCTAGCCATTCCAACTCATGTAGCATCTCACACAAAGTTCATGACTGAGAGAAAGGCCGGGGTAGAAGGAAGAAGATGTCCATGATGGTCTTTTTATTTATATTACAGCAATGCATAGGAGCCCCAAAGATGAGGTCCCATCGTATAGATACAATCTAAATAGAAAAATAGTGGGAAAGAGTGGGAAAGTGAGTTGCACAAGGACAGAGAAACCAGGTTTCTCTACTCCAGGTCCAGGGCCCCATACACTAAACCTCACTGCCCCTCAAACTCTTATCTCGAAAACAAATTAAGTAGTATCATGTTGACAACTTCTTTCATTTTCTATATACAAGTCACTATATTCAGGAACACATATTGTGATTTAGTTGAACGGGAGTGGGTTTTAAACTGAATAAGTCTCAGGGCTGGCTCCAGGCACCAGCGGAGAAAGCATGTGCCTAGGACGGCACATTCTAAAGGGTGGCATTCCGTCCATTCTTGGAGCGGGGCAGTCCCAATGGTTTGGGAAGTTTTTTTTGTTTTGTTTTTTTGCTTGGGGTGGCAAAAAAGGTAGAGCCGGCCCTGATAAGTCTTCAAGAGAGTGGCCTGTGTGAGAAATGCAATTCAGTGTCAGTATGGGTTTTGGTGTTGCTTATGAGAGCATTGCTCTAGGTTTGTCAGAGCTGTGACTGAGTCAGAGTCTTCTTAGTGGTTTAATAATCTGTAACTATGTTGCTTGTGTTTGCGCAAAAAAAAAAAAAAAAAAAAAGAGCATGCTTTTCCAGATTCCAGTTCTGTGACAGAAAGGTGGTTGGATGAATAATAGCTGCTCTGATTACTGAAAGCATCAGGAAACAGAACACAGCTACATTTTTTTAAAACAGCAACCATTTCTTTTTGGTGTAAAAGCTCACAGAACTTCATATTAAGAATATATTAATGGAGTGCTTTGAATTAAGAATAATCTAAACAATTTACCAATAGTATGTTGTTTTAAAATAAAACTATCTGAAATGGGACCATTTCCTCATTTTTACATATGCTCGGCCATGATATCAGAGCTAATATTTGTATAGTATGTCATTGTCTATGGATCAACTTTGTGCTAGACATGTATTGCGTCATGCCAACATCAAAAATTCAATAAAGACTTCAAGTTGAGGATAGGATTTATGTGGATGTACAAAAGACTTGGATATGTTCTCACTAAATTATCTTTTATATATGACTATTGGTTATTAGATACTGAAAGGCCACTGAAAGCAACACGACACTGTCCCTTAACTTCAAAGAGCTTTGATCATGCCCACAGTTGCATTATATTTTGAAAGAGCTGACTACTTATATTGCATTATATTTTGAAAATGTGACTAAGTCATACAACCCTGTGAGGTAGGTAGGTAAAAACTATTCACACTCAATCCCCCTTGTACAAAACAGAAATGCAAACACAAAGGGTGGGTCTACATGGGAAGCAGGAGTGAGTATCAGAGTCCAGGTCTGCAGATTTGGGATCACACTACAGCACTAAAAATAGTTGTGTAGATGTTTGGGCTCAGGCTTGGGATCAAGCTTGAAGCTTCAGAACAGGAGTGATGTAGAGGTTTTTCATAATACTTCCTGTGCATCACCTTATGATGAACTTCACTTTGTGGCACAACTTTAAAGCATTCTTTAGGTCCAGCTTAGAGCAGATGCCCAGCAATTTTAGATGAAAGCTGAAGTCTGTCCATACAGGCTAACATGAGGCAAATTGAGAAAGCAATAAGCCTGATCTCCAGCTTCACTTCATTCTGCTCCTATTTACCAAAGAGGCAATGTAGTGTCCCTTGTGGTAGAAGAGAGACAAGACTTGGTGTAATGAACATGAAGGTGATTATTCAGGCTGTGGGACATAGACAAGCCCCATAATCCTTTCCAGCTTTGTAACTCACAAAGGACCTGACCCAAAGCCCATTGAAGTCAATGGGTTTTGGAATGGATCCATGCTGATTAAACACAAATTATTCTCTAGCATCACTAACTGTGGTTTTCCTAAATTCTTTTCTGTACTGACAAGTCATGAAATAGTCTGCGAGCTACTATACAAGCAGCACTAATAGTAATCTTCTTCAAGAAGAGTGCATTATACCCACCCAGGGACTAATGGCCCTCAATAAAAGGAGGTTGGCTCAGAAGAAAAATGGAAATAGTATTTATTAGTGGTGATATTATGTTAATACTATCACTGCATGGATTCCTGAGAGTACACCCACCACTGAAAATGGACCAGAACAGATCTTTTTATCCTGTATATTTCACTCTACAAATTCAGTACAAATGTATTTCTCTGAAGACATACACAACAATCATGTCTCTTTCGAAAGATGTGAAAAAGAAAAATGATCATAGATTGTTGGTCAATTTAAAAGCCTGCACCAAATGTAAAGATACATGGGAAACATCTGACCAGTAGCATTATTTTTACTTGAATTGTTACCATTTCTTAATAAAAGAGAGGTTAGATGTTATCAGGATTTACATCTAATTTTGGAAAGAAATTAATTATTGAAGTCATTAGTGCGGGGTGGGCAAACTATGGCCCATGGGACCTTCCTGTCTGACCCCTGAGCTCTCAGCCAGGGAGGCTACCCCCAGCGCTTTCTCTTCTGTTCCCCCTCCCCCGCAGCCTTAGCGCGCCACGCCGCCACCGCTGGAGCAATACTCTAGGTGGCGGTGCTGAGAGCTCCCAGGGCAGCACAGCTGCAGATCCACAACCTGACTTGCTGCTCTGTGCTGTGTGGTGTGCGGCCGCCTGTCCTGGTGCAGCCACGCCGCTAGTGGTGCTCCAGGCAGCATGGTAAGGGAGGAGCTGGATAGGAGGCAGGGGTGGTTAGAGGGCGGGAAACAGGAGGGTTGAATGGGGACAGGGATCCCTGAGAGGCAGTCAGGAATGAGAGGAGGGGTTGGATGAGGCAGCACAAAACAGTAAAGAGTTGGGGTTCTCGGGGTGGTCAGAGGAGAGGCAGAAAGAGTGGTTTTATGGAGCAGGGGTCCCATCAGGGGCCAGCAGGAAGGAGAGGAGTTGGATAGGGTGATGGGCTGGTTAAGAGCAGGGGCTCTGCAGGCAGTGAAAGGACAGTGAGCAGGGGAGGTGGATAGGGGGCGGAGTCGGTGCCACGCCTGGCTCTTTGGGGAGGCACAGCCTCCCCTAACCGGCCCTCTATACAATTTTGGAAGTCCAATGCGGCCATCAGGCCAAAACGTTTGCCCACCTCTGCATTAGTGAGTCAACCGAACTGCTGGAAAATAGAGACCACTAAATGTGACTATCCAAGATAGGTATTTGATGTCACCAGAAGGTCTCAGCTTCCAAGAAGCAACGTGCTGAAGCAGACAAGCCATTTTATTCTATTTCTTCTGTGTGGTCTCACTTGGTTCTTCATCCTGGAAGTACTGGTGTGGATCAATCAGATGGTGATCCAAACTTTTTCCAAAGATTTTGAATGTCCAACCAAAATGACAGTCATCGTTGCTTATTCTCCAATCATGGAACAAGAGTTCAACTTTTGAGTTCTTGCAACTGGGACTGGAATTTTCCAGGCTCTTTGTGTAACACATTTTGTCACACCAGCTGGTGCAAGACAAGATAGGCCATAACTGATGGTACAGCTATCTGAGGCATACCTTGAACATCAGCTGATCACAGAATCATAGAATATCAGGGTTGGAAGGGACCTCAGGAGGTCATCTAGTTCAACCCCCTGCTCAAAGCAGGACCAACACCAACTAAATCATCCCAGCCAGGCCTTTGTCAAGCCTGTCCTTAAAAACCTTTAAGGAAGGAGATTCCACCACCTCTCTAGGTAATCCACAACTTAACTTCTGTGCACTCCATTGTGGTGCATCCCTTGGCCAGTTTTGCAATTCTGCTTGCTCAAGTTGCAGTTTCTCCATCAACGGTCTGCTAGTTGCTGAAATATCCAGTTTAAATTTATAATTAAACAATCTTCCTCCATATTTTTGATACTTTTTAAACTTGATTTAACAGCCCATTACACAATGCAAAGTCATTTCAAGAACTATTGTTCTCCAGCAGGCTAGAACAGATGTATAAATCTTCCATTCCCATTCACCTTGTTTTAACCATGATGGAACCTTTGGGATATATGAATGCACAGACTCAATGCAGCATTAGTTTAAAGAGCCACATTTCTATTATTCCATTCTGTGAGCAAGTGTCCTTATAAACACACTATTTGGTTTCACAAATATCAAAGGTTTTGGTTCCTTTTACTTAGTGCCTCTTTCGACCCAGATGTATTTCACTAACTTGATAGCATAGACATGCTTGATTGTAAATATTAGCCTTTCTTCTTCACTTCGTCACTGTACTAAAAGAAACCAGTATGAATGCAATGCCTTTACTTCCCAAACAAGTTTGCCCCTGAGGTAAACCTAGGCATTAAAAGTTAACAAGATTTGGCCCAAACCATATCACTTATAGCTGACTTCCCTTTCATACATATTTTAATTATCACATTAGATTCTATCAAATTCTCCATTTTACTACTGTATCTGGCACATCATATAACATCAATGTTTGATATTCATTTAATATTAACTGTAATTCATTCATAAACAGAGAAAAAAGGGAAGTCCCTTTAGGTGCAGCAACTGTACAGTCTTGCAAAAGGTTGCAGCCACTCTGAATTTCCCTCAGACTTACTGAAGAAATCTAGCCATTAGCGCTTGGGTTTTTATTCTGTCAGCTCTCTCTTCTATCTTTTTCCAAAAGACTTTGACACCTGGACAATTTTTAAATAGTGAGAACTCATAAGTTTGGAATCTTAGTTACTATAGTGTCAATGTTGCATTATAGAGCTCTAGTGTATATCTCCACTGCGTACAGTGACAGAACTTTGATGTATTGGATTTGTTTTGTCTTGTAATTATACAACCTGTCACTGTAACCTTCATTAATAAAATCTTGGCTATAGCACTATAAAAGACGACAGACAGCTCTATTTTCTTTGTACATCAGAGAAAATGCATTCACACATTCCAGTGTGTTTCATTTAGAATTATCTGATCTATGGTTTAAGGTCATTGTCACAATTGTGACATATACAAAGTAGAATTGAGAATGAGGAAAACTGGTAAACAAACTTGCTCCCTTGATTAGAAGAGACTTTGTTTTCAATGAGGTATGCAGCAATGTAATGATGCAACTCTCATTAGCATTAATGGGATTTGTACAACTATATCTGTAAACCTAGTAGCTAATTTATCCCAGAAAAGTCATTGTATTATTTAATCATGATCTACAATACTATTCAAAGGACAAATATAGTTCCAAATAATATGCTTACTAGATCTTGTTTGCGGTTTTGTTTGTTTCTTTTTGGGGCGGGGGAGGCTGTTTGTTTGCTTGTGCTATTTGCAGTGGAATTGGACCATCCAGCACTAGGGCATAGGGTTGAGGAAGCCGGCACAGGGAACTCCACATAGTTCTGGGCTCTGTTTGCTAGAGAGTCGTAGAGGTTGTGCTAGGAACAGGCCAGGGAAGGGGTCTGAACATTGTGGATCTCTGACTGCCTGGATTCACCAACCAAATCTCCAGCCAGATTAGGGGACACAGTAGTCACAGACATAGATGCACACCTGAAGTTGCAGTAGTAGCCAAAGAGAAACTCCACTGTCTCTGCGTGATCTGGAGCAGGAGGATAACAGCCACGTGCCCTGTTTATTTCTTCTTGGCACAAAGATTTGATTTTAAATATACAAAACAGAGCTTGCTCCACAATAAGTCATACTGGGATGTTCTCAAAGATGAGCCGTATGTTTTAGTACACAAATACTATTATTTCATATAAAGCAGAGTGAATGCCTATTGCAAAAGCACGAGAAAGGAAAGGCAAATGCTGTTTAGTCTTCGTGGGGCAGCTAGACAAGGGCTGAGTGGCAATACACAGATTGTACAAAAGTTGGAAAGTTTGACTTTTTTTGTACTATTCCTAATTTCTTATAAATCAACAACTTTTCCCTCTTTTAAAAAAAAAACACAGGAGTGTTTTTTATACCAATGGAACCTGTTCATGTTGATGCTAAACTTCACTGAAGAAAGCCGTGGAAAAGCAAATGACAATGTGTTCAGAACACCAAGAATGTGCTAGGTGAGGACCATTACTAGTGAACCCATCCTGTTCCAGCAAGTAAAGTTGAGAGGAGACCATATTAAAGAGACATTACAAATTACAATCAGAATCTGTTCTGAATTTAATTCAATTGTTTGCTCCAGCTGTGTGAGTAATTGGGTAAGTGAGTAAGCCACCTGTGGTTTAATTAAATGAAAAATGATCGAAAATGTTTGGAAACAACCTTAATGTAAAGGGCAAGCCTCACCTTTGACTAATTTATCTTACATCCAGATACTGAAAATAAAGAATCAGAGGGGTAGCTGTGTTAGTCTGGAATTGCAGAAGTGACAAAGAGTCCTGTGGCACCTTAAAGACTAACTAAAGTATTAGAGCATAAGCTTTCATGGGCTAATACCCACTTCGTCGGATGCATGCAGTGGAAGTATCCACGGGCAGGTATAAATAGGTAGGCAAGAGCCAGGTTAAAGATAACAGGGTGGGTCCAATGAGGCTGAACCAGCTGTTATCTCTAATCAGGGAGGGTGAGGTATTCCTCTAGCAGCTGAACTGGAGGTGTGAACAGCGAGAGAAGAGAAACTGCTCTTGTAGTTAGCTAGCCATTCAATATCTCTGTTCAGTCCCAAACTGATTGTGTCAAATTTGCAAATGAATTGCAACTCTGCAGTTTCTCTTTGCAGTCTGGTTTTAAAGTTTTTTTGCTGCAAAATGCTGACCTTTAAGTCTTTCATGGTGTGTGCAGGGAGATTGAAGTGTTCTCCTACAGGTTTTTGTATATTGCCATTCCTGATATCTGATTTGTGTCCATTTATCCTTTTTTGTAGGGACTGTCCAGTTTGACCGATGTACTCAGCAGAGGGGCATTGCTGGCACATGATGGCATATATTACATTGGTAGATGTGCAGGTGAATGAAGCAGTGATGGTATGGCTGATCTGGTTAGGTCCTGTGATAGTACTGCTGGTGTAGATATGTGGGCAGAGTTGGCATCGAGGTTTGTTGCATGGATTGGTTCCTGAGTTAGAGGAGTTATGGCGCGGTGTGCTGTTGCTGGTGAGAATATGCTTGAGGTTGGCGGGTTGTCTGTGGGCCAGGACTGGCCTGCCTCCCAAGGCCTGTGAAAGAGAGGGATTGTTGTCCAGGATGGGTTGTAGATCACTGATGATGTGTTGGAGAGGTTTTAACTGAGGACTGTAGGTGATGACCAGTGCTGGTCTGTTTTCTTTCTTGGGTTTGTCTTGCAGCAGCAGGCTTGGGTACATGTCTGGCTCTTGGGTACATGGGTACATGTCTGGCTCTGTTGATCTGTGTCCTTATTTCCTTGTGCGGGTATTGTAGTTTTGAGAAAGCTTGGTGAAGATCTTGTAGGTGTTGGTCTCTGTCTGAGGGGTTGGAGCAAATGCGAGTGTACCTCAGTGCTTGGCTGTAGACAATGGATCTTCTGGTGTGTCTGGGATGGAAGCTGATGGCATGAAGGTAGGCGTAGCTGTCGGTAGGTTTTCGGTATAGGGTGGTGTTGATGTGGCCATCATTAATTTGCACCGTGGTGTCTAGGAAGTGGACCTCTCGTGTAGACTGGTCCAGGCTGAGGTGGATGGTGGGGTGGAGGCTGTTGAAATCATGGTGGAATTTTTCCAGAGTTTCTTTCCCATGGGTCCAGATGATGAAGATGTCATCAATGTAGCGTACATAGAGAAGGGGCCTGAGTGAACAAGAGTTGAGGAAGCGTTGTTCCAGGTCAGCCATAAAGATGTTGGCATACTGTGGGGCCATGCGGGTGCCTACAGCGGTGCCACTGGTCTGGAGGTATATATTGTCACCAAATTTGAAATATTTGTGTGTGAGGATAAAGTCACAGAGCTTAGCAACCACTTGTGCTGTGTCATCATCAGGGATACTATTCCTGACAGCTTGTATTCCATCTCTGTGTGGGATGTTTGTGTAGAGAGCCTCTACATCCATAGCGGCTAGGATAGTGTTTTCTGGAAGATCACCAATGCATTGTAGTTTTCTCAGGAAGTCGGTGGTGTCGCAGAGATAGCTGGGAGTGCTGGTGGCATAGGGTCTGAGTAAAGAGTCCACATATCCAGATAGTCCTTCAGTGAGAGTGCCAGTGCCTGAGATGATGGGGCATCCAGGATTTCCAGGTTTGTGGATCTTGGGTAATAGATAGAATACCCCCGGTCGGGGCTCTAAGAGTATGTTAATTTGTTCCCGTGTTACTGTAGGGAGTGTCCTGAGTAGATGGTGCAGTTTCTTAGTATATTCCTCAGTGGGATCTGAGGGAAGTGGCCTGTAGAAATTGGTGTTGGAGAGTTGTCTGTTAGCCTCCTTTTGGTAGTCAGACCTGTCCATGATGACAACAGCACCTCCTTTAACAGCCTCTTTGATTATGATGTGAGGGTTGTTTCTGAGGCTGTGGATAGCATTGCGTTCTGCACGACTTAGGTTGTGAGGCAGGCGATGTTGTTTTTCCACAATTTCTGCCTGTGCACGTTGGCGGAAGCATTCTATGTATAGGTCCAGACTGTCATTTCGACCCTCAGGAGGAGTCCATGTGGAGTTCTTCTTCTTGTGTTGCTGGTGGGATGGTGTCTGTGTATCAGTGCGCTGTTCTATGTTGTCTTGAAAGTATTCTTTGAGTCTGAGGCAGCGAAAGTAGGCTTCCAGACCACCGCAGAATTGTATCTTGTTTGTGGGGGTGGTGGGGCAGAATGAGGTAAACAGGTAAACAAACATCAAAGAAGAGCTTTCCAACCTGGAGACCTTCATAAACAACCAACCTTCCACACAAACAGACTTTACTAAAATAAGACAGGAGATCTATTTTACACACTTCACCTCTCTACAAAAGAAAAAGGACTGCAAGCTACCTAAAATCTTACCTGCCACATGGGGCCACAACAGTGGTACCCCTAACTCACCCAGCAATATCGTCAATCTATCCAGCTACACACTCAGCCCGGCAGAAAAGTCTGTCCTATCTCGAGGACTCTCATTCTGTGCCACTACCCTCACAAACAAGATTCTTGTTTGTGGGGGCGGGTGGGGCAGATACTTGATTCCACCTGTAAATTGGGAGATACAAATTGTAAATTGTACATTGTAAGATACTTGTAAATTGTAAAATACTTGTAAATTGGAAGATACTTGATTCCACCTGTAAATTGGGTAGCTTGCTAATTCCTATTTTTAAGTATCCCCATAAATAAAGGTCAGCTTGAGGACCAAGGAAATTTAACCCAAATTCAACAACATTCAGTAAATGTTGGACCAAAATCTAAAGTTCGTTAAAGAAAACCAAAATATCATCCACATAAAGTGACATTTTAAAAAAACCACACAAGATATGAATTAATCTTTGTGTCTGCAATGTTATTAATTCTATCTCACGCAGGTCTAAAGCCAATATTAATTATAATGGCCCCAATTTTTTTCCCTAAATCCATGTGCAGCATTAGAGAGGACCCTCTTTACATGGAATGGAACGGTTCTGCCATCTCTTTGGTACTTCTCCCCATAGTCCGCACTTTGTCTCACAAACTGAACCTATTAATGCAGGCTGGAGTTCAGTACAGCTTATGGAAAATTCCTAATTTTCCTGTACAGTTTTAATTCTCTGACATATATGTATTTATTTTAGTGGGGCTTTAGTAATATATTATAAAAGGGTGATATATTTGTGCTCCAACCACTCTATTTTGGATTTTGATTTTTAATAGAATTTCAAGACATAGTTTGAATCCCATCTTAAGAATTTTAACATTCTCTCAATAATAATTATTTCCAGTAATTGTCTGTAATATTTCTTTTCACATCAGTGAAACTCTATATTTAATCTTTATAAAATAAATCAGTGGTTTTAAATTTTCCATTGTGTCCCATTAGCCTGCTATACTATCTGACATTTTACTTTTATCACAAAGTTTCCCAATGTATATACTTCTGCAAAACTCCTTGGACAACATTTTGGTTTTACAATGTCAGTCATTCCAAGTTTTCCAAGAAGGGAGTTATGATGTTTTTTTCAGACATCAGTTTACAAGACTTATTTGGTTTGCTGGTATATTTATTTGGTTCGATTGGCTTCATTGGTTTCATTGAGATGGATCAAACAGAATTCAAATGGCTTCAAAAAACCTTCAAACAGCCCACTGTTAGGATCTGGGGCTTCCACCTGCAAAATTCAGTTTTGGATACAGCCAAGTTCAAATTCTGAATACCCTTGAAAGTTCCAGGGTACAAAGATTCAGATTTCTGAATTTCAGCCTCTTTCCCCTCCACACTTTCCCTCTCCCATTAGTGTTGTGTTTCTTTACCTTGTGGCATCTCTTTCTTTTGGCCAAATTCTATGTGTGTTGTACAACTTGAAAGAAATAGAATGCCAGATGGTATGATACAAGGGTTATCACAGCCTCACTATAGAATGACTTCATTCACCGTGAGTGAGTTATGCAAGTGATTTCAAATGGGTGCCAGTAACACCACGCAAGCATGTGACAGCTACAGATTTTAATAGAGAAAATATTTTACAAATATTTTAATATATTAAAACATTGGATTGGTGGTAATTTTCTTATCTTTCTGTTCATAAAGTAAGATGACTTTGTACTCTGAGATCAGTTGTACAAGCTCTAGAAAAGAAGGAAAATAACTAAAACATTTTTGAAATCTCTACAAATTACCTGAAGTGACTTCTCCCAGTACAATTATTCTGTAGTTTCAAAGCCTGACACCTTGGGATCTTCCAGGTCTAGAAATAATTGCTGAATGTCTAGTGGAAAGCTAAATACCTCCCCTGTCCAACTGTTTCTGTCACCCAGCTCTAGATCTATTAGTTGTGAAAGAACTGATAGTAAACTTGTCACTGGTCCAATATTGAATTCTGCTTGTCTTGCTCTCAGATCAATGTAATTTTGAAGAACATTTTAAAAAGAAAAGTTTCAGCTGCTGAGAAGTTTGGACTGTAGACACATGAAATACTACTAAATAATACTTTGCATTTATATTGTTCTTTTAACCTGTTGATCTCGAAGAACTTTATAAAAAGTTAGGCCATCAAGCACTTAAAAAAATGAATTGCAATTAATCGCACTGTTAAACAATAATAGAATACTGTACGCGGGTCTGTAGTGGGGCCCCGGGCCGGTGAGGAGCTGCTGGCTCGCTTCCGCACGTCGGCGCTACCTCCTGGTCACCAGGGAATTAGCAGTGGAGGTGGAGCGCCCACGGAAGTTGATAGCGCGCCCCTCAGGCAGGGGAGCGCCCACAAAGTTGATAGCGCGCCCCTCAGGCAGGGGAGCGCCCCCAGAGTTGATA